>CAUYQV010134681.1:0-35782 GCA_963574575.1 Galagoides demidoff | reverse complement strand
CAAGCTATCCCCCTGGGTAGAGTGCCATGGCATCACAGCTCATAGCAACCTCCAACTCCTGGGCTCAAGCGAGTCTCCTGCCTCCGCTTCCCAAGTAGCTGGGACCACAGACGCCTGCCACAACGCCCGGCCATTTTTTGGCTGCAGCCATCATTGTTGTTTGGCGGGCCCGGGCTGGGGATTCGAACCCGCCACCTTAGGTGTACATGGCTGGCGCCTTAGCCGATTGAACCACAGGCTCCGAGCCAGCTCATTCACATTTACTGTAACAGTCTATATTATTTGATTTTATTCTTTCATCTTATTTTTACTATTTATTTTATTTTTCACCTTTTTGCTTTTTTCTCACTTATTCTTACTATTACCCATTTCTTTTTTCCTGTTTGTTAATGTGGAGGCAGTCCTGGGATTTCCTAATCAAAAATATTTTTCTTTACAATTATATCAGAATATGGTAACAGCCCTCCTGTCACACCACCACCAGGTGCTTGTGTACCTCCTTCCAGTGAAATAAAACTTTTAAAACTCTTTTGCTGCTCTTCTTCACTCTTTCCACATAGTCTCAATTCCTTGTTTTTTTCTAAGATAGTTTGGTGTTCTCGGTTTGTAACTAATATTAAGTTTTTCCTTTACGATAAGAAGTTTCACTTTCATGTAACAAATTTTCTTTTTTTCATAGTACAAATTTTCAGTCATGCTATTCCTATCCATTGAAACCTATCTATATAATGCAAAGATCATTCATTACTCAATGACTGCCTCCTTTTCTTTTTCATCTTTATGTTAGAGTCTCTCTTTGGATTCATTTCTTATTTGATTAAAGTACATTCTTGGCATCTTTTATTCAACAGCAAATTGCCCTCTTGCCTGAGTCTGAGACTCTAAGGTCACTGTCCTTTCTCTCAATATCTATAGTTGGTATTCTTTTGTCCTTCAGATGCTAGGATTGGGATTAAAAAAAAAAGCCCCCCTTTTAGCAAACTAGTAATAGAAGGGAACTTCCTTAATGTAGTAAAGTTTCCTCCAAGAAAACTTACAGCAAACATCCTAATAGTAAAATGTTGGAACTTTTCACCTTAAGGTAGGGAATGAGGCAAGGAGGCTAAATTTCACCACTTCTGTTTAATACATTGTTGTTAGTCTCAGCCAGTTGAAGAAGAGAAGACAAAGAAAATTATATGAATTAGAAAGGAAATAAACCTACCATTAGTTGTAGACAGTGTGATTTCTAAGTAAAAAATTTAAAGTAATCTACAGATAATGTGCCTAATTAATAAGTGGACTTAATGAGGTTGCCAAATGCAAGTCAATATACATAGCTCTAATTTGTACCTCTTAATTATCGCTACATGTAACACCAGAAAAATAATCTCACAAACAATGTAGAATGAAAGAAGCAAAGGATTAAAAAAAAATCCAGCATCATATTATTTCATTTGACTAATATTTTTAAAAGGTAAAGCTAAATTGTATTGTTTAGGGACACATACATAACACAGTTTATTGTAGAAGTTAGGGGTTACAAAAATTAGAAATCTTTCTCTCTGGTGGAGGAGAAGATTCTAATTTACTAAGAGCACAGTGGGGCAGGGGGAAAACTTCTAAGGTGTTGACAACATTCTGTTTTTTTACCTGGACTGTAGTTACACAGATATTTACTTTCTACTTATCCTAAACCTCATAGGTATATTACATGTTTGCTGTGTATGTATGGATTATAAAATCCCAGTTTTCTTTATGAAAATGGATACCATATTAATCAGTAAGATGATTCAACTGGACATGGTGGCTTAACATCTGTAATCCCAGTATTTTTAAGGATCACTTGAGGCCAGGAGTTTTAGGCTAGCCAGAGTAATATAGTGAGACCCAGACACTACAAAGAATTTTTAAAATTAGCCAGGCATGGTGGCCTGCACCTGTAGTCTCAACTACTTGGGAGGCTGAGACAGGAGGATTGCTGGAGCCTACAAGTATGAGGCTACAGTGAGCTGTGATCATACCAATAAGCTCCAGCCTGGGAGGCATAGTTAGACCCAGTCTCTATTTATTGTCTTAATCAAAATTCCCAGTGAAGATTTTTATAGAAATTGTATACTAATCTAAAAATATATATGTACATTTCACTATAAATATCTGTGTAAAGTGCTAGAATAAAACATGAAACAATTTGAAAAATAGCATTCTTGGAGTGGGGAATAAAGGACAAAACTCAGAAGCCAGAAAAGGAAAAAAAATGAACCTTTGCAAACACATTAAAACAAAATTCTGTGTGGAAAATTACTAAAAGCAAGATAAAGAATCAGTGAAAAGTTAGAAAAAAAATTGTGACTTATACGTCAGATAACTAGCTAATTTCCTTCATATATAGTGTGCTCTGACAGATCAATGAAGGGAAAAAAATTCAGCTCCAAAGAAAATAAGCATAGAACAAAAAAAAATATATATATATATATATATATGTATAATATAATGGCTTAAAGACATACAAAAGGATGGGTTCCATTTCACTCATAATTAAGGAAACTCAAAACAAACAATGACACATGTTTTTCATTAGAAAGTTTGATAATCTAAAGTGTTAGTGTGGTGGGCAGTGCAGACAGGCATTTCCATGCATTTATTGGAACTGTAAATCGTTGCAGTCTTTTTAGAGAGCCATTTGGCAGTCTATCAAAAATGACACATGCATTTATTCTCTGTCCATGCTGCAGGCACACTCCCATATGTGTTTAAAGCTGTATGTGTAAGGATGTTGATTGCAGTGGTGTTTGTTATTGCAAAAGACTGAAAACAACTTAATGTTCATCGATAGGGACCTGGAATATGAATGGTGTAGTCATTTTTGAAATGAGTCAGACTCTATGCACTGACATGGCGAGATTACAGTGGAAAAAGCAAGGTGGTGAACCGTGCATTTTATGCTGCCATTTGTTTCAAAAAGTGGATGGGCTACATCTGGAGAGGACATAATCGTATACATAATTGTAAAGGGATAGATTCGGAGAGAGCATAATCATAAAATAATTGTAGGAGACTACAATATTTTTGGAAGATGACACAAGAACCTGTGTTGCCTTACAGATGTTTTTGGAGAAGCCTAATTGGGAGGAGTAGCAAGGGTGTGATAGCTGAGAACTTGAGGTAGGCTTGTGGGCAGTTGAGTTTCATTGCACTGTTCACCCTTTGTACTTTTTTTTCCTCCTAAAGAAACACAGTCTTGCTCTGTTGCCCAAGCTGTAGCGTAGTGTTTATTCACAGGTGTGATCATCACACACTACAGCCGCCAATTCTTGGCCTAGACTAGAGCTATTCTCTTGCCTCAGGCTCTTGAGTAGCTGGGACTATACCATGCCCATGTATTTTCTTTTTGTTTTTCTCTATCTCTTTCTTTCCTTTTTTTTTTTTTTGTAGAGACAGTTTTACTTTATTGCACTCAGTAGAGTGCCATGGCATAACACAGCTCACAGAAACCTCCAACTCCCGGGCTTAGGTGATTTCCTTGCCTCAGCCTCCCAAGTAGCTGGGACTACAGGTGCCCGCCACAATGCCAGGCTATTTTTTGGTTGCAGTTTGGCCGGGGTCGGGTCCGAACCCACCACCCTGGGGCTGGCGCCCCACCCACTGAGCCATAGGCACCGCCCCCCCCCTTTTTTTCTGATAGAGTCTCACTCTCTTGCCCAGGATAGAGTGCCATGACATCAGCCTAGGTCACAGCAACCTGAAACTCCCTGGGCAAAATGGATCCTCCTGCCATAATGCCCGACTAATTTTTCTGTTTTTAGTGGAGACAGGGTCTCACTCTTGTTCAGGCTGGTCTTGAACTCCTGGGCTCAAGCATTCCTCCAGCCTTGGCCTCCCAGAGGATATCTCCTAGGATAACAGGGTGGGCCACAATGCCCGGCCTATTTTATTATTTTTTTATAGATCCCTCCCCGTATCTCTCTCACACTCATACATACACATTCGTGTTCAATTCTTAAGTGCATTTTAAAAAACTCTTCTGCTTTTCTTCATCTAAAGTTTCTAACACTTTTTATCAAACCTTAAAAATCTGACTATAGGGCAGCACCTGTGGCTCAGTGGACAGGGCACCAGCCCCACATGCGGAGCGTGGTAGGTTCAAACCTGGCCCTGGCCAAACTGCAACAACAAAAAAAATAACCAGGCATTGTGGCAGGCACCTGTAGTCCCAGCTACTTGGGAGGCTAAGGCAAGAGAATTGCCTAGGCCCAGGAGTTGGAGGTTGCTGTGAGCTGTGACACCATGGCACTCTACTCTACTGAGGGTGATGAAATGAAACTCTGTCTCTAAAAAAAAAAAAGAAATCTGACTATGGAGAAGACCGTCTTTCCATTACCCTAATCAACATGTTTACTTAAATTCTTGAATACTAGAAAAGATCCATAATTAAAACAATCAATATGGGGTTTTTTTAATTATGAAAGTGAATCTTGGAGACTGCTGACATTATGGAGAAATAAAGAAATAAAGTATCTAGGAATAAATCTAACAAAAGATGTTAAATATATGTATGGAAAAAGTTGTTGAATGATTTTGAAGAGGATTTTAATAAATAAGATATATTCCATGCTTCCCAATAGGAAGACTTAATGTAATAAAGATGTCAATTTCCCAAGATTAATCTATGAAGATTAGGAAAATGCAAGCTAGTAAGAAAATTTTAAAAATCTATGAAATCATTGTTTAAGTGGAAATTCCAACAAAAACTTTTGTAGAACTGACAAGTCTAAAATATATATGAAAATGGCAGGGCACGGTGGCTCATACCTGTAATCCTAGCACTCTGGGAGGCCGAGGCAGGTGGATTGCCTGAGCTCACATGTTTAAGACCAGCCTGCGCCAGAGTGAGATCCTCTCTCTAAAAAAAAATAGCCGGGCACTGTGGCGGGCACCTGTAGTCCTAGCTATTTGGGAGGCTGAGGCAAGAGAATCGCTTGAGCCCAGGAGTCAGAGGTTGCTGTGAGCTATGATGCTATGGCATTCTACTGAGGGCAACAAAGTGAGACTCAGTCTCAAAAAAATATGTAAAATAAAATAATAAAATAAAATTAAAAATGTAAAGGACCCCAAATAGTTGAGATAGCCTTGAAAAATGTAGGAATACATTTTTGTCCTGAAATCAAGACTTATCAGCAAGTTACATTAATTGAGAGAGTGCAGGATTGTTTATGGAAAGACAAATAAAACAAAATAGAGAGCCCAGAAATAGACCAGCATTTACAGGAAAATCTGATTTATGATGAAACCAGCATTGCAGATGACTGGGAAAGGATGAGCTTTCCAATAAACAGTTTGACAATTGTTATCTTCTGGGAAAGAAGATCTTTCCATAACACCTTCACAAAGAATCAAATCCAGGTGGATGTAAAACAAAATATAAAACAACATTTAAAAACTTAGATGAAAATTTAGGGAGACTTATGACCTTGGAACAGAAAAGGACACTTTAACCATGTTCCTCAAAGCACAAACTATAAAAAAAAAGATACGTTAGGATACACTAATATTTAAAATTTTCTGTGCTTCAAAAGACAATAAAAGTTACAAGACAAGCCATGGAATGAATGACAATATTTGCAGCGCATCCATTTGATAAAGGATTAACATCCAAGATAGATAAAGAATTCTTTAAAATCAACATGTAAATGACAACAACCAATAGAAAAATAGAAAAAGGTTACAAACAGTAGTTTACAGAATAAAAAATACAAATGACTGGCAACCATGAATCAAAGCCTAACCTCTAACCCAGGGGTTCTCAACTTGTGGATCGTGAACCCTTTGGAGGTCATTCCTTTCACAGGGGGCACCTAAATGCATCCTGCATATCAGATATTTACATTACAATTCGTAACAGTAGCAAAATCACAGTTATGAAGTAGCAACGAAAATAATTTTGTGGTTGGGATCACCACAACATGAGGAACTGTATTAAAGGGTCGCGACATTAGGAAGGTTGAGAACCACGGCAACCCCATGGTAATCAGGGAAATGCAAATTAAAACCACAAAGAAATAACACTGCACACCTGTGACACTGGAAAAGAACCAGCAAATCTGACAAAAGCAAGAGTTGAGGATTGTAGGACAGTGACTCAGCTGCTGCTAGTAGGATCACTTCGGGGAGCAACTGGGCAGTATCTTATAGGGCTGGACCTAAGTGTTCCTCGTAGCACTCAGCTCCAATCTGTGTGTCCTCTACAGAAACCCTCACACGTGCACAGAAGGCCAGACAAGAATGTTCATAGCAAGATTGCTTCTAGTAAGAACAAAAGGGAAACATTTAAATTTTTCTTTCTTTCTTTCTTTTTTTTTTTTTTTTTTTTAAGACAGAGTCTTACTCTCTCACCCTGGGTAGAGTGTAATGGGATCATAGCTCACAGCAACCTCAAACTCCTGGGCTCAAGTGATCTTCTTGCCTCAGCTTCTGGAGTAGCCAGGACTATAGGTGCCCACTGCAATGCCCTGCTAGTTTTTCTATTTTTTCTATAATAGTGTCTCACTTTTGTTCGGGCTGGTTTCAAACTCCTGAGCTCCAGCAATCCTCCTGCCTCAGCTTTCCAGACTGCTAGGATTATAGGAGTGAGCCACCTCGCCCGGCCTGAAACATTCTAAATTTTCAACAGCAAGAGAATGGATCAATAAAATACTATAATACATGCAATAGCATACTACAGTGAAAATAACTTTTTATTTGTTAAAAAAAAAAAGCAAACATATGCAACACCACGTGCCAGGCTCTGTTCTAAGCTCACTCTCTCTGTTTTGTTTTTTTCCAGCACAGTTAAGAGAGGAATTGAGTTTTTTTAAAAAAGGGGAAGAACTGTATTAAAGTTGCAGTACTCACAACAATTGCCGGGCATTGTGGCAGGTGCCTGTAGTCCCAGCTACTTGGGAGGCTGAGGCAAGAGAATCACTTAAGCACAAGACTTTGAGGTTGCTGTGAGCTGTGACACCACAGCACTCTACCAAGGATGACATAGTGAAACTCTGTCTCAAAAAAAAAAAAAAGTGTACTACTCAAATATTCATTATATACCAGTAACGAAAGACGAGTACAAGTCATGCTTGAGTCCCTCTTGCAATTGCAGAAGTCAAATGTGACTTGTGTTTTATAATTTTTTAAAATTTCAAAATATTATGAGGTACATGTGTTTTGTCTACGTACTTTGTTTCTTGCACAAATTGAGTCGAGGTTATAAGCATGTCCAGCGTGCACCATACCTAGTATGTGTGAGTTTACCCATCCCCCTTCTTCCCTCACTCTCCTAGCTTGATTCTCACTGAGATTTATTTCTATTTGTGTACCTAGGTATTGATCAATCAGTTCTAACCTTATACTGAGTACATGTATTTGTTTCTCCATTGCTGTGAAGTTTCACTTAGAAGGACGGTCTCTGGTTGCATTTAGGTTATCACAAAAGATATTAGATTGCCAGTTTTCTTTTCTTTTCTTTTTTTTCTTTTTTGAGATCGAGTCTCATTTATCCTGCCCATTGCATCACAGCTCAGACTCCTGGGCTTAATGATGATCCTCTTGCCTC
Source organism: Galagoides demidoff (assembly GCA_963574575.1). NCBI lineage: Eukaryota > Metazoa > Chordata > Mammalia > Primates > Galagidae > Galagoides > Galagoides demidoff. The sequence goes on along the minus strand of CAUYQV010134681.1, from coordinate 28,215 downwards.
AGCATCCCAAGTAGCTCGGATTGTAATCCGAGCTATTTTTTTATTGTAGTTGTCATTGTTGTTTTAGTTGGCCCGGGCTGGGTTCGAACCTGCTAGCCTCAGTGTATGTGGCAGGTGCCGTAATCACTGTGCTATGGGCACCAAGCCAAGAATTTTTTTTTTTTATATTTACGATTCTTCATGAATGTTATTAGTGACAAAATAATATCCAAATTTGTGGCTGCATCATAATAGACTGAGCAATGCCCAACTTGTTGATTTCAATTTTAAGGAAACTGGTTCTCATTTTTCAATACAAAGAATATATGTGTGCAAAAAGCTTTGGGGGAATATTTAGGATTATTCCTTTTTTTTTTTTTGAGATAGAGTCTCAAGGTGTTGCCCTGGGTAGAGCACCATGGCATCATAGCTCACAGCAACCTCCAGCTCTTGGGCTCAAGCAATTCTCTTGCTTCAGCCTCCTGAGTACCTGGGACTATAGGTGTCCACCACAACACCCAGCTATTTATTTATTTGTTGCAGTTGTCATTGTTGTTTATCAGGCCTGGGCTGGGCTTGAACCCACCTGCCTTGGTGTATGTGGCCAGTGCTCTACTCACTGACTATGGGCCCCAAGCCAGGATTATTCCTTTTGTTGCAGATCACAGTATCATTACAGTATCAAATGGTATCATCATTTAAAGACTATTACATTTTGTCAAGACCTTATTCTATATTACAATATTGCATTTTATCAAGAGTCAGTCCAGTTCTCTCTCCCACTTCCAGCAGTGCATGGGTGACTCCATTTCCTCTAAAGCTTTGTCAGCACTAAATATTCTTTTAAAAAGCCCTTACTATTTCAAATGGTGACAATGGAAGCTAATTTGTATTGTTTTGAGAACATTTCCCTGGAGTGTTATTGAACATCTGTTCAGGGAGAAACGCTTTACCATGGAGGATGAGGATGAGAAACGATTTACCATCGTGGGCGTGGGCCCGACTGCCCTGCAGGTGCCCTCAGAAGGTCATGCCTTTCATTCTCTGGAACTGAGATCCCACCCAACCCTTCCCACACACTTGCTGGGATGGGAGGAGCCCTGCCCCCATGGAAGCACAAAGATAGTCCTCAGGGTCAGAGTTTACATCACTGTCGCCATTACATCACTATCATTCTTTTGTGCCCAGCAAGTGGTTTGGGGTTCACCCTGGGCCTGGGGGATAAGCCTACTCTTCAGGGCTGCCTCTCAGCTGTCCTGATTCCCTTCACACACAGGGACACAGGCCACTGACATCCACCCACAGAGCCTGGCAATCAAGACTCTATTCATCCTCCCCAGGCTGGGGGCGGGGGTGGGGGGGAATGCCCCACCTTCCACCCCACCTCAGGCCACACACACAGCCCGGGTGGGACAAGGGCAGCTTTGCCTTTCCCATGGAGAGAACTGGAATTCTGGAATTTGGGGGGGGGGGAGTGGGAATTGAGGAAGTTGGAGAGGGAGGAATAAAGACAAATGGGTGACAAGTGGGAGGCTGTTTCTAGAAAGAGAGGGGGAGCAGCTGAGGGGCAGGATGGGGAGGTGGGGGAGGGCCTGGGGGGAGAACTAGGGCGAAACAGGGGACATTCACCTGGAGCTGGAGGCTGCAGGAGTCAGAGGGAAGTGGGGAGTAGAGAGGGGGAGGTTTGCTCCTGAGCTGGGAGGAGCCAGGTGGGTGGAGGCATGGTCAGCTTGGGATTGCCCTCCCTCTAGAGGGACCTGGGCACTGGCCTTTGCCAAAAGGCTCTGGATGGATCCTGCAAAGGTGGGCGAGTGTAAAGCTCCAGGCGCTCCAGGCTTGGTTAGGTGGAGGGAGATGATGACAGAGGTGGGCAGTGCATTTAGCCAGTGGAAAGCAGGCAAGGACAGCACTTGCCTAGCTGTAAGAAGGGGGGTTTTCTCTGTCCTGAGGGTGGACTCTGAGGGGGTTAAGTGGCCATGTAGGCAGCAGATGAGGACCTCTGCGAGGAGAGAGGATCTCAAGAACCAGGAGGTCTTAGAGCAACCAGCTTCTTGTTAAAGGGAAAAATCCTCACAGGTGAGAGCTGAGGTAGGGATTATGCTGTAGCCGTGTTATGGGAGACTACATGGCCATTAAGTACGGTGCTGTGTTAACAGATGAAGAGGGTCTGGCTGCCTGCCACAGCCAGCATTACACAGAGACAGGGATAGGGACACCAAACTGTCAGAAGGCTGGGATTCTGGGAACAGTGAGAGTAGCCTCACCAAGACTGATCTGTTCTTCCATTTCCAAACTCGCAGTTCTAGGCATAAAAGTTAAAAGCAAGAACCATACTAACCCTTATCTTAAAAACAGTAATCGCCATAGCCCATGACCCATAATAAACAATAATTGACATAGCCCATGACCCAAAACAACATTTCTAGTTCAAATCCTAAATCAATTGCCCTAAACTGCTCAAGATATGCACGTTTAAGTGAAAGCTAAGTTCATCAAACAAAAGGAATGGGACACATGAGGTGAAGGTCATGTAGGACCTAAAAGTGACCAGCCGAGCTGTGTTGTGTCAGCACCAGCCTCACTGACTCCATCTTATTCTCGCTCCGTGCTCTGGGCTATAGGCGGTGCTCCTCAGCTGTAAGGAGCATAGTGGTTCTCTGGGGAACTTATTAAAACACACATTCTGATTCAGGCCTGAGATGATCCATTTCTCAAGAGTTCCCAGGCAATGCCTGTGCTGCTGCTTTAGGGCCACAGTTTGAGTTGCAGGGATGTGGAGAATTATGTACTGATTTGGAGCTATATTTAGGTCATGCAGTTGAATGGAAAAATAAGATATGTGGGGTGAGCCCCATTTGGGTTTTTAAAAAGCATGTGTTATAATATACAAACAGGGGGGACAAGGTGCAAAAGTATACACTAACTACATTTTTCTCTAGGAGAAAGGATTACAACTGATCTCAATTTTCTACTTTTTGCTTATCTTTATTTTCTGAATTTTCTTTGATAAATACATATTTCTGTTGTAAGGAAAAAGCTCCTCTCAAAGCCATGGAAGTTACTTGTCTTCAAGACGGCATGGAGGCCAAGGGAAAGATCTCCTCTGTCCTGTGAAGGTTCACTGAAAATCCCTGGCAGAAAGTGGATGAAGAGGAGGCCAGGCATACTAACTGTTGTAACCCAGCCCTCTTTCCCCAGCCCGCACCTGTTCCCCCCACCACCACCCTCACCTGTTCCCCCTCTACCCCAGCCCTCTCCAGCCCATTTCCCTCCTCCTCCCTTCTCCCTCCAGAGTCAACTCCAGGAACAAGGCAAGTCCCTCCTCCCCCCAGGGTGGCCAAGAATGTGCTTCCCAGCCACGTTCCCAGGACCCCTTTTTCCCCCTAGGGTTGCCAAGAACAAGCTTCAGGTAAAGGAAAAAAAGTCCCAAGTTTCACAAAACCCCCAAGTTCTCAGTAGATGAACAACAGTGGAAAACTCACTGAGACTTGATTAATTACTGTTATATAACCATAACCATTGTGATATGAGATGTATCTGTTGTCAACCGAAGCTGTATTAATTATTGTCCATTGCTGTATCTATGACTACCCAAGTTGTAACCTCCCCTTAAGCAGCCACATTTTGCTTCTGTAATATGCTTGCCCAAAACCTATAAAAGGCAACTCACCCTCACACCTGGGCTGCTAACTGTCTCAGAGCAGCAGCCCCTACAGCAGGTAAAATAAATTACCAATTAATTAACCTAAGTGGGGGTCTGAGTCTATTTTTCCGGGTCCCCTAAGTTATTTCAATATCATTACTATCCTTATATCGTCTGGCACCCACAGATTATGTAATTAATCTTTTCAGTGAGGCATTTGACAATTTCAGAAACTGAGGCACAAAAAAGGTTAAGTAGAGGTTATGTAACTTGCAGATAGCTAGTATGAGATGTATTTTGGATGAGAATTTAGGCAGTCTAACATTGGTGACTAAGCTCTTACTAACTTTTTATTAAAGAGCATTCTTAGCTATGGCAATAAAATATCAATATTTATTAAATATGGGAAGCTCTAAAGATAGAATTAGAATTCAAGACTTTATCATATATCTAAATAATATAATTACCCAGAAATTCAAACTAAGTTTTTTCATTATTCTTGTACAGGAGATTTATACCTTTAAGAGATCTACGCTTTTTTATGCTACTTTAATTTTAGAAAAAAACATATTCATCTCTTATTTCAACATGGTGGCCCTTTCTTCTGAAGAAGAGGGAGAACTAACTCAGCAATGGGTTCCAAGGTGCTGAACGGGCCAGGGGGCCCTGTACATTGACAGGGCAGATTTCTTTCTACAAATTGGGCGCTAGAGGTCACTGCACACTTGAAGAAATGATAGAATCCCATCAAAACACTAGACTTCACCATCCAGGGTTTTTGTTTGTTTGTTTTGTTTTGAATAATGATTCAGTGTAGATTATAAATTATATGAACTACAAGTGCCATAGCAGTAAATTGTATTTTAAAATTTCTATGAATGGGTAAAATCAGAAAACAAAGCCCTTAGGTAAAATTACAATATTTCAATAATAATAATTTAAAATAAAACCGCATGCTCCACTTTCCAAGGCTTTTCATACATAACACGTCAGGTATCTTAGCATCATCCTTGGGTGGGAGGGAGTCAGGACGGATATTATTATGTTGCTGTGTGCATTTGAGGAACCGGGGCCTTGGAAACAAGACTGATCTATGTCTGGTGGCTGGTGTGTGAAGAAAGGAAGGAACTCACATGACCACGGGGTCCTGACACCAGCCCACAGCTTCTCCTACCCTGCCATATTTACATATAAATGAAAAATGTAGCCATGTTCTACATTCCAACTCAGTTTCTACCCACAGTTCTAACTTCCCTGTGATGTGAAGCTGGCGCTCTTGTTCTTTTTTTTCCACCACACATAAAACCTCAAGAATTTAAAGTCAGCCAATGCCCTATGTATGAATTATGAATGATGCTCAGACGAAATTCCCTAGAGGTCAAGAGGTCCCTGGAAACTGTCCCTTCTGGCACAACTAATTAAAAATATTTTAAACAGAGGTGAATATTTGCATGAAACAGACCTGGCTATTTTGGACATTTCTTTTCCATGAATAGTTCGAAGCACTGAACCATCGCCTACTCTTTTCTTTATCCAGAGTTCATAACCAATTTTACTGTACAGGACAAGCATCACCATAAGAGGCAGGAGGAAGAGGATGACAAGGATGAAGGTGGTGTAGATTTTCTGGTGCACGGGGCTGGTCCACTCTTCCAGGCAGCAGATGTGTTCTTTTTCATATAAGAAGTCATATTTAATCTTTGTAAGAAGAATAATTTAGTTAAAATAACTAGTAGTCAGAATCAAAGAACCGAAAGCAGGCAAGTATTACTTATTCCAAAGGAGACACAATTTTATTTGTTCTCTTGTTGTGAAGTGTGGTTTTTGTTCTTAAGTATAAAAGGTCATAGGAGTTTTTTTTACTACCTTTTGTGTTTTGAGTGGAATTCAGGCACATTTTTTATGTTTCTCAACTTTTATGTCACAAGTTTTCAATTGGCTGAAAGAGCACTATACTTATGCAAATACATACTGAAAAATATTTTGCATTGCATCTTAGCTAATTTAATATTAAATTATTTTGCTTCCTTTTTTTTTGTCCAGGGGCCGGGTTTGAACCCGTCACGTCCAGTGTATGGGGCCGGTGCCCTATTCCTTTCAGCCACAGGCGCCACCCTATTTTGCTTCTGAAGAGATAGATTTTGATAAGACATCAGACTTCTTCCAGTTGGAAAGTACTAAAAGCCAATCTTGTGACTGCTATTTCATGTTGCAATGATCTGACTGCTTAGAAAGAAATTTTAAAGGTAACTGGTAGTAGTTTTTAAATTCTGAGAGGAATGAAACACTGAGATTTAAACTACTCTAATCTGTAAAGATTCAGATTGTATTTGTTTGCTGATTGATTCATAGTGTTTCTTTTTTTTGGCCAGGGCTGGGTTTTGAACCTGCCACCTCCGGCATATGGGGCCAGCGCCCTACCCTTTTGCGCCACAGGTGTTGCCCTACTCATACTATTTCTAATGATATTAATAATAATAGAAAGTACTACAGAGGGCTCATTTCAAGGACAAACTAAACATTTAAAGCACATTCAAAAGTCACTTCTCCAGGTAACAGAAATAAAAATGAATTTATCAAAACAATTGTCATTTTAGTCATTCTGGAGCTTTCCAGATGAATACTTAGATCTTAAGACGTATTTCTGCCTACATTCCCAGCAAATTTTAGCTGCAATCTTTTGATGTCAGTTTTAAATGGAGGCAAAGAAGATTTTGGTTATATACAACTAGGAAAGATAACACTTATGAAAAATAATTTCAAGAGCCAGACTCCCTGGGAATAGGATGTAAAAATGAAATTTATTCTCTATGTCAGCAGATCCTATGCGGACCAACAACCAGGAGGCCCAATACATCCTAAAGCATGAGAGACTGGTTCACAGAGCCCCAGGGACAAGTGAAGACTTCCCAGATACATGCTCAAATTGTTTATGGGAAGCTACTTTGCTTCTTTCTTTGCAAGTGTATACTTCTTACATGATACTTGTGTAAAATTCCACTGTCTAATATAGTCTCTAAGGTTGAGGTGTCATGCCAGGTCTCTATTCCCAGTTCCCCCTTTCATAATCATCTTTCTCCCAACTTACACAAGTTATATCACTCACCCAATCCAAATCTTACCATGGGGCACCAATAAATAAATACATAAATAAATAAAATTTGGATTGCTGATGTCAGTGAAGCCACCCTGATGGAGGCATCATAAACCCATGATCGGACTTTGTGCTTTTCCCTATCTTAAATATATTTCTCTTCAGAGTAAAGCCTGGCATAGGAAAAAAGGCATTTTGACAGGTGTTGTTACGTTGTGGAATTCACATTCTTCATACAGTGAGGAGGCAGCGATGACAGTTTTAATTTAACCACCTCATTGCTTCCATCACTCGAAAATTGCTAAATACATCATTCCTGAGAGAGCCCAGAGAGGGTTAAGCGGGGCGTGTGGGGGAGAAATGCTGGAGGCAGTGGTGCTTTCTATCATCCAGGTGAGAAATCCAGGCTCCCTGCGCTCACCTGCCCTCTCTGATGGAATTTAGGAGTGAGAAGGTGGCCGTGGGATTACATATTAATACATTTACTTGACCTGAAAAATGAAAGCAGATATTTTCCTGACAGGAAGTAAATCTGGTTTAGTCGATCTGATAACCCCTGAGGACTGGCATTTGCCAATTAGATTATATGCATTTTCTACAAACAAAATGAGTTATATATTTAAAAATCCATTTAGAGTATATAATAAAATGATTTTATTTAAAAAATATCGATAAATCCATTTGTTTTCTATGGGCCAGAAATGGACCCCATAACTCAGAACTAGATTGAGTCATTTATAAAAGGGCTCCAGCACCACGGCTTCCTGCAGCTCAGTAGAAAGGAGCTGGCAGGACCCAGTGTGTGTGGAAGCTGAAAGGTCTTTGGGAGCAGCTGGCTGGAGAATGCAGTCGCAGCCGGAAGCCTCCATGGTACTGTCCTCAAGAAATCCAGGAAATAAAGAATCAATTGTGAACAACAGCCATACACAGAGGGTGCTGAGTCGAGCGACATCTGTCCTTTCTGCTCTCTATCCTCCTCCTCGGCTAACTGAGGGAGGCAGCTAACTGAATGGGGAAGCCAGGAGGGGGAGAGAAAGAGAAGTGGGGCCAGGAAACGGAGAAGCCGACCTTCGCTCCCTTCACATTTCTAGGCCTAAACTCTATTCAAACTGGGACAACAGAGAAGTTTCAAATTGATTAAGAGTATGACTTATGTGACTGTGATACCAGACTGGACATTTTAACCATGTAACTAGTTCTTCTCGTGACTGAAAGTGACCAGAGAAATGTTACCTGAACGATTGGAGGAGTTACGGGGCCTGTTCAAGGTTTCATTCATGATATTTCACCAGGAGGACTGAGAAGTCCCCAGATGGCAATTTTATAGGGAGTAAGGGATGAAATCAAGTTGTTTCTTGCATTCGCCTATGGAATCCAGTCCATTCAATAAACCAGCTACATAAAAAAATCAGGCAACTTTTAAAGTATACTCTTACTGTAAGGCTAATTTGTTATCGTTGCTGATGGATGGTGGCATGGCCAGTAAAATTTCACATTTGCTCATCTCTATTTAAAAAGGTACATTTTAGAGACTGATCATTTAAAAAAATTATCTTAGGAGCTATGTTGAAAACTCCTAGTGTCTTTGAGAACTACTGTCCATATCAGACCACCTACCTACATAGGACATGTTCAGTACACCCAAGGGACAGGTTGGGCTGCCTAAAACCCCCTGACAAAGGTATAGGCAAAGGAGAGAAATTGGATAAACTGGTCTGTGACATATTTCTAATTAAAATTTTAATTTGTCCATGAATAGGTAGTAGGTAAGAAAGGAGAATCAACTAATAAGTAGACAATTTATTATAAATTTTTTCCATGACCAAAAAAAGAAAAAGAAAAACCTAGAGCAATCATTGAACACTTAAAATCTAACAACACATTTGAGGACAGTAGAAAAAGCACACACGGTCTGGAAGAAAATGTAGAAAGTGACCTTGGTACTTCTTAAGGATTTTATTTTAAGCATTAAAGTTTTAATACAGTCTCAAGAAGAACTAAATAAAGGTCAGACAAAATTGCTGTATGCTCTTGCAGGAAGGAAAATGATACTTATTTAGGAGGGGTGAGAATACAAACAATACAGTTATCCATCCCAGTCTCGAGTCTACCTCAAGTCGCTGCACGTGCCACATGGGAGCTCCTACGATGACTGCCACCAGCCAGACCACACCTGTAAAGACATTAAAATCATCACAATAGGCCTCAGCAGAGCAAAATACACCTGTGTTTTACTTCCTTAATCATCAAGACTCCCTATATTCAAGGCAGCCAGTCACTGCCCTAGGGCAGGGCAATGGTCTCCTCCATGGTTCTCACTTCCACTCTTTCTGCACCCTCGAAGTTACTGCTGGAGTAGTTAGTCTTTTTAGGACAAGATTTAAATGTCTGACATGCTTTAATAATGTTGCCTGTAAGATAAAACTCAAATTCCTTAGCATGGCCCGTGAAGTTCTCTGTAATCTCAGTTGCCTCTTCCTCCTGGATTTCAGTCCCAGGTCTTCACACCTTAGTCCTTTACTGAGGAAGCTGGCTTCAGTCCCTCATCCCTCATCCCGGAATGCACTGTGCTTTTCATGCTTCATGCCTTTACCCTGGATCAGCCATCCCATACCACTGTCTATTTTCCAGGACTTGACTTAAAAGTCACCTTCTTTAGAGAACCTTTGAAGTCCACAAACATTTCCTAATAAACTGACCACTAATTCTTTATTATCTCTAGTGCAGTAACTTCTTTGTCCTTACTCACCTCTTCTCAACTTCCTCTGAACTCCTTGAGGGCAAGGACAATGCCATTTAGTTATTTATTTATTTTCTCAAATAAGATTCCAAAGAAAAGTCCTGGCTGTCATAAGGGCAGATCCATATTTACTGAATGGATGGATAACTTTGAACATGACAGAAACTGCTCGCTATCATTTCTTCTTAAAATCCAAAGTACATTTATCTTAAGCACAACAACATGAGAATTATTTTCTTATTTAGGAAACAAACACCTATAACTTCAAGAACCAGGGTGCTCTTTCCAAATTCCCTGTCCTCCATGAGTTTTTTGAGAGGAATTGCTTGAATGATGTGCCTTTAGTGAAGAAAAAAGAAAAAGATTACTTACAGAGAATCATTTCAACCAATGAATCTTAACAGACTAGAAAGAGAACAGAACCCAGAGCCTCAACTTTGATTTGGGGGGAAATTCCCCAGATAAATTCTGCTTGCTCTTTCTATATTGGGTGGACCATTAAGAATACAATATTGCTTTGGGTTTCAAGGAACTGGGACTTACTTAATCCATAACTGGGGTTTATGTTAAAGAAACACATGAATGGACACTGCATATAGAAAATCAGCATGATCCAGTGATCCAAGCTATTTGCAGGGTTCACAAGTCTCTGTGTGTGTCTTTCTCACTAACTCTTTCTCTTTTTTTTCTTCTTGCGTCCACTTCACCATACACCTGTATCACATAGTTATATTATGTCCAGTGATTTTTCCAATTTTTAGCATAACTTCTGAGAAGTCAAGTCTAGTTGATGTAGTTCATTGCCAACTCTCCTGGTCCCCTCTCCATTCAGGGATAGAAGAGCTAGTCTTAGATCAACATTCCTGAGAATGTGACTGCTGCTGGGCATGAAAGCCTAGAAAGTCTCTCTTGGCTGGAGCCAGGGGTCTAGGCAGTCTCAGCTGGAAGGAACATAGGACATGATAGACAGGGACTGACAAGGCTGGCTTCTAGTGTAACAGCTGCAGGAGACGTCAGGCAGCAGTGAAGCACCGTCTCCTTGGGGAGATGAGTCAATTTGATTTTAAAACCAGCTTGTCACCTATGACTTGAGTAGAAGCTGCCTTGACTGTCCATTATCAACTATGCTTTCAGATGTTGAAAGCCCCTCCACTTCTCTTTCCTTTTTAATAACCCTCCTCCTCCAATGTATTCCTCTCCTCACCCTCTTCCTATCCCACATGCTGTTTCAGATGTTCTGATGTCAGAAAGATGTCAATTATTAAAGGCCCAGAGATGTTTGAATTCGTTGTAAGAAAGACATTACATACATTTGAAAACAACTAACTAAAACTAATATGCTTTTCCCTAATGATTTATCTATTTATTTCAAACTATTTAAAATGAGTTTGGCATTGCAAAGCCTCCAGGGGTTCTTTCTGTAATTCCAGAATCCAATACTGGCTAAATTCTTACAGCAGAAATAAATGTTTACTTCTCAAGTGAGATATCAGTAATAATTGCTTTCTTTTATTATCACAGTAGTTGCATATTATACCTATGATTTTCTAGCTATGATAAATTCAAACCACTGTGAAGCCCATTAAGATTTTAAATGGCTCAATTATAATTACTGAATAGAGAAGTTATTCCATTTTACTGCACTAGGCTATACAAGATTGCCTCAAATTTACCATTTATCATGAAGTGTGTGTCCATCATGACTTGTTGAATCACGTACATTTACAGAAAGTTGAGGACCCAGGAGTGTCTAAAAAAATGATGAAATGGGTAGAATCTGTCTCAGTCTGGTTTTCACTGCTCAGTACGCATTATTCTCCACACTGTGTGACCTGCTACTACTGTGCACTCACCACCAGGGTGGCTCTGAGCAGCACTCCAATCTTCTAAAAACATCCCTCCCGCCCCCATCAACATCTACCTGCCCTTGTTATCTTAGCCTAGAACCTTCTTAGGTGGAAGTTTACAAATTGAATGAGTGTTGGTGTGGCAATGGCACTAACAGGTTATCCTGGATCAGCTGAAAGTAGTGCTTAAAAGTTTAAGACATAAACTGAAGAATGATATGGAGATTGATAGATTTCTCAGTGCTGGTATGAGCATAGAGGAGAGGGGTTGGAGGAGACAAACTCTCAAATTACACTTTCATGGTTTATACGTTAGATAAGAAGCTACTCTTCTGGTTTATAAATATGATTCTCTTTGTTCTGTAATAAAGATCGGCATTGGCATCACCCTTAGCCCATCCAGTGGCCTCACCTAGCATCGTGAAAGCCCTTCGGTTGGTGTACTGACATTTCATTTTAAAAGGATGCACCAGGCCCTGGTGCCTTTCCACAGCAATGCAGGTCATAGTGAGAATTTCTGTCACAATGGCAGTACACTGGACAAATGGCACCATCTTACAGATGAAGGCACCTGTGGTAAGAGGAAAAGACATACATCAAAAGGAAGTTTTACCTGTCTCACTGTAATCATCACAATTCATTCTGAGCCGCTGTTTGAAAGTTTCAGGACTGTAATTACATTATAGACACAAAACAATCGAAAAAGACTGCATTTGCTTACATTTTAGTTTTCTAACTGGATTCTAAGTTCCTAAAAGTGATATACTTACATGTGATAAGACAAGGAGAGGGAAAATCAGTATCTAGTCATTGATAACATGTAGGAAAGATCAATGAGACCCTTGTTTGGGGAAGAGCGAAGTCAGCATGGACTGGTCTCCCAACATCTATGCTAAATGGTAAGCTTTCATTCTTCCCTTTTGTTTTCTTGTCAAGTCATAACAAAGAGATAATTTTTATAAAGATTACCAGATTTCTCATTCTATCTTTCAGTCTCCTTTGAATCCCTGTCCAAGACTTTACATTGGGATTATGCCTTATATTCTCTCTAATGCAATGGTTTCAAACTGGTGGCCACTGGGCCAGATTTGGCCTGCAAACATGCTTCATTTGATTTATATAAAATTTAAAAATTATTTTGATATTGTCAATCTTTTAAAATGCTTATTCCATCTGTCTAGGTCATTCATCATTGGGATTTTTGAGCCTGGTCTATCACCTTTGCTGTTGAATTCACCCTGCTAACTGCAACCACATTCCTTATTCTCAACCATCAGAGAATCATAAACACTGGGAATACGGAGTTGTAAGAACCCCAAGAGGTCGTGTAATCTCAATCCTCTCTTTTCTCTCCCAAATACTCTGCCAAGCTCTTCTTGAGAACAGGTTGAACACCCCTAATTTGAAAACCTGAAATCTCAAATGCTCCAAAATGTGAAACTTTTTAATCACCCACATGATGCTACAAGTAGAATATTCCATACTCTACCTTATATGATGAGCTGCACTCAAAATTATTAAAAATTAATAAATAAATACATAAATGTATTAAAATTTCAATTTTAAATGGCACACAGTAATTTATAAAAATTATTAAAAATTAATACAGTAATACATAAAATTATTAAAAATATTGAACAAAATACTTTCAAGATATGTAGATGAGGAGTATTTGAAACATAAATGAATTTCATGTTTAGACTTGAGTCCTATCATGAAGATATCTATATATGCAAATATTCAAAAATGTAAAAATATTTTTTAAAATCTGAAATACTTCTGGCCCCCAGCATTTCAAATAAGGGATACTCAACCTGCACGTCCCCAGGAGCCTCCTTGCTGTCACACTCCCACCTCAGGCCTTTTCCTTGTCTTTGGAATGCTCTTACCTAAGAAAACTCCCTCACATCCTTCATTAAACTCTTAAACATCACTATGATGGGTAATTCTATGTGTTGAGTTGACTGGCCTAAGGGATACCTAAATCACTGGCCAAACAGTATTTCTGGGTATGTCTGTAAGGACGTTTCAGGAAAAGATTGGTTTTGAATCAATAAAATGAGTGAAGAAGACCCTTCCTCCCCAATGTGGTTTAGCATTATCTCATCCATTGAGGCCCTGAATAGAAGGAAAAGGTGGAAGAAGGGCAAATTTGCTATCTGCTTAAGCTGGAACACTAATCTTCTCCTGCCCTTGAACATCAATGCTCCTGGTGCCCAGTCCTTAAACTAAGATTTGGATTCAGACCATTGAACCCCTGGTTCTCAGACCTTCAAAGGTTTAGAGTGGATCGTCACCATCGGCATTCTTGGGGCTCCAGCTTGCAGACAGCAGACTGTGAAACTTCTTAGCCTCCATTGTTGTGTGAACTACTCCTTCATAATAAATCTCGTTCTGTATATCTCTATGGATCCTATTGGTTCCACTTCTCTGAAGAACCCTAACTAATACAATCACCTTCTCAATGAGGCCAGCCTACTGTAACAAAACTACTTGTAGTGCAGTCTATCCCATTCCTTTTCCATCACCTCTCACTCCTCATCTCTTATTCTATTCTTTTCCTGTAATTCTCTCTACTTTTAAAGATATATACATATTACATATACTATATATTTTACTATTTGCTTGTCCTTATTTAAAGTATCCCAACTCTTACTAGAATATTAATAACCTAAGAACAAAGATTTTTGTCTCCTTTTTTCACTGATGTATTCCCAGCATTCAAAATGGCACACAGTAAGCCCTGAACAAATATTCAGTGAATTGAAGAGAACCAATGAGTAGGAGGCTCTTAACCTCTGAAGGTATCCCATTTAACTTTGGAGAGGCTTTAACTGAAAAAAAAAAAAAGTTTCTAGTTTTGTCTTTAAAGTCTCACACCCAACCATTTTTTCCCCAAACAATAGCTCCTTATATATTTGTAAGAAGCTTTTATGTCACTCTTAAGTCTTGTCTTTTCTAATAATCCCTGTTGTTTCACATTTGATATGCTTTTACGACCTTTCAAAAGGTCCACTGGGGCAGGGAATCCACTATGGACCATGGAGAAGGAAACCAACTATGGTCAGGATGTGGCCTGGTAAAAGCAGAAACTATGGGACTATATTGCCTCCCCAGGCCTTAACATCCTCTTCTATGACTCTAACTGAAGTTTATATTAGTCTTTTGAGCTAGTAATTTCAAATGGTCAGCTTCTGTTAAACTTGGAATCAACTTGAAAAGAACTGGATCAATTTAATACAAGATTTTGTTAACCCAAGAACCCCTTACCTCCTAGCCTATGACTAAGTGAAAAAAATGTATTTAGAGATCACTCTAAATATACCCTTTCCAATCTTTTTAAAGAGCTCCCAATGGCACTCCAAGAATCAATCATAACCACTCTCAATACTTACTACAATTTCCTAATTCTCATCCCTGTTCAAAGTAAGGGCCCCTTTTTTAAAGAAGGATAATTTAGATGCCAAGTGCAAAAATTTACTTTCATTGCTAATACATTTCACTGTATTTTGGTACTTATTATTCTGTGAATGCATTAACCTACCTCAAATCCTGCTTTGGATGTAATACTTCAATAAATGTAATACTTGAATATGTGAATAAGTTATTAATCTGGATATTTAGTTGTCTTCTTTTCTTGCAATTTCATCAAAATTTTTTCTATTTTTTCAACCAAATTGTTTATAAAAATTATTAATCAGTTCAGGGTTATAGGAATACTAGAAGAAACTTTTTATGAAATGGACAAGGATCCACATGGTACCAACATACTTTAGATATTACTATCTTGAAAAAAAAAGTTTTTGTCACCATATTCACTGTAGTGTTATCCCATTATAGTGTTATCCATCCTAAATATGTTCATTTTGCTTATCATAACAGCATGGGACATCTGTTAATTGATTCTGATATCAGGATATATTCTGAGCCAGGTGTGGTGGCTCATAATACTTATAATTCCAGCACTCTAGGAGGTTGAGGCAAGAGGACTTTGAATCCCAAAGTTTGAGATTGCTGTGAGCTATTATGCCACCATGACACTCTACACAGGGTGACTGAGTGAGACTCTTATGTCAAAAAAAAAAAAAAAAGAATACTTTTGATCCTGATTTATCTGAGCTATTATTAGTCACTCTGAGCCTCAATTTCATCACTTGTAAAAAAGGTATTAAGAATACCTGCCTGTCCCTAGGATGAAGGAGGGAAGGGGAGAGAGAGGGGTATGGAGGGGGCTGAGCTCAATAAAGGGAGGGTTGGTAGGGGAGCCACACCTATGGAGCATATTGCAAGTACAAGTTGGATTTATCAGGTATAGAGAACAAATGCCTTAATGTTGTAATTGGGTAAAAGTGGTGAAGGCTACATTGTTTAGTAGGATGTAAGCATTCCAATTTGTACAAATAATCAACACATTGAATCCTATAATGGCATAAATGTATTTATGATCTATGTATGAATGACTTAATAAAAAAAAAAAAAGGATACCTGCCTGTCATAGGACCAATGTATTTCACAAAATGACATACATACGTAGTTCAAGATGTGCTCTTTTATCATTGGGTAGCCTAATTAAAATAATTGTGGTAAATTTGTTACCTTTAGAAACTGACCACTAAAGGACATCTATTAATAATTTGATAACCTTATTTTTGCAATAGATACTACAGTTCAAAGAGGTTGAATGGTGTGCTCATGTCCACACAGCTATTTGCTGACAGAATGAGGGCACAGCCCCACACTGTCTGACTCCAGCTCTTTCCATGACCTCACCCTCACAGTGCTATGCTGTGTACCACACACTTGTCTACATGCCCATAAATCATCTGTTTAATAACCCACTTGAGAATTTTGTACCAAGTTGTATTTCTACGATGTCATCTTACCCTTTTAAAAAAATCCAGGCAGGATTTGCCCAACTCCTGGCTCTCTGACTATTCCCCAGCAGTTTTCTAAGGAATTACTGACAGTGTTTCCTTGATCACATCTCCAAGTTTCTTCACTGTTCTGACATGTTGATTTCCCTAGGATGCAGATCTGAGTTATTTTAAAAACAGGTAGATGCTGTTTTGCTATCTACTCACTTATCTATCTCGCTATTTTCATTCTAACCGTCTTTGTCCTTTTTTATTGGGAAATCACTTTTGAAGGTCTAAGATCAAAGTGAAATAGGCATTGAAGAGTTGTGGTTTTTCTCTGCACTTCATTAAGTTTCTCTATCAACCTGCCTTTTCTTTTTCAGGTTCTTGGTGTTGTAATCTCTCTGGTATCTCTTCAATCACTCTACATTTTAGACTTCTGTGATGGAAATTATATAGGTCTAAGCTACTTTGTAAGAATGTGTCCTTTGTCATATCTCTTCCCATAAAGGGCAATTTTAAACTGGGATGGCCCTTCATTCCCTGCATAGTACTGTTTTCTTAGGCTGCCCTTCCCTCTTTTTCTTACACGATTATCTAATTTTAATACCAGAGTTGTATTTCTCAAAGGCTGCCTGGAATGGATATTTCTTATATTTTGATTATCCAGCATCATACATGTTTCCTAACAGCAACATCATTTCCTTCCAGAACATTAACTCTCCCCTACTGCTGGCTCTGTGAGCCCCTACTTAGGAAGATAAGGCAGCAATCAGCGAGCTCCTCCCTACTGTCCAAAGAGTAAAATGCAAACGGAAGGGAGCTTTGAGGTGGTGTGTTCACATCCCCACCAGATCGTGAATGCTAACAGATCACTGCTTAGTTACTGC
Source organism: Galagoides demidoff (assembly GCA_963574575.1). Classification (NCBI taxonomy): domain Eukaryota; kingdom Metazoa; phylum Chordata; class Mammalia; order Primates; family Galagidae; genus Galagoides; species Galagoides demidoff. The sequence continues at coordinate 11,166 of CAUYQV010134681.1, read as the reverse complement.
TGTTGCCTTCTAAGCACCCTAGATCTCTGCCCTTCCTCCAGCTTCACACTGGCCCTGTGAACCTCCAGCATCTTTCTAACACATCTTTCCCCTTCTTTTAAACTACTTAAGCATGTAACCAAGTAAACTTATTTGATATACTTCTCCTTTACTACTTTTTTCTCTGGAAGGTAGATTTCCTAAAATGTAGTATACTGTGATCAATGTTCCTTCTGTGTATACTCTTAATTGTAAGGCAAAACAGTCCTCAATCCTACTATTGCAGTTGGCCCCTGTTGCTACTCCCATTTCTACTATGACTGACTCTTGCATAAGAAACTATAATAGTTTTATTTTGCCTACTGGATTGCTTAAGCTTAATATCTTACTGCCATCCATTTCCAACCTTAACTTATTTATATAACTTTATTGCCCAAAAGATGAATTTTTTTGCTCTTGATGGGAATTGTGTTCAGTCTTTTATCCACTCAGTCTCCACTACATACAGAGAAGGTTTCAATGATTTACAAAAATAAGTCTTCATTACTTCTAAGCATGATGCTTGAAAATTGAAAACAAATTGTTTTTAATTTGGGCAGTATTTCTGTTCACCCTGGAGGGTATGAGTGACTTTAAAAAGGATTCAATTGGAAAAGATAGAATGAAAAAAAATAGAGTATGTGTACACAGAGAAGATGAAAATCATTGTTTGTTAATTTAGAAAATGGTGTAATGAGTTATAATTGCACAAAAGTACCTAATGACAATAACCACTCTGTGAAGAATTTGTTCCAAGGTCGGTGAAAAACAATGTGAATAGATAAATGGTTGCAGTTTTATAAAAGATACTCCAGACAACCACTACTTGAAATCCTGGTCTAACATTATAAAACAATCTGGTTTATAATTACCTTACTCTCATGTACCAAATACACAAACTATATTCAGCACTCTATGCAACTTTGTCTCAGTATAGCCTCTAAGTTTCCAGTTTTGTCCAATGGTTTTGTTTGCTTTCCCAATGTTTCTTAAGTAGCTGCCAGTGAGCACATTTACCAACTCCTGAGTTCTATTTCATTCCACTCAGTCACATTCTATAGAAGATTAGGGAGCAAATTAAATATAGTTGATAGTAGAACTATTGCACAAGTGTGGCTGAGAACCACACAAAAACAGAGCTATGGAATTCTTCACTCAGGAAACCCTCTCAGAGATGACCCTGGAGAGTGACTTCCATTACTGGTCCAGAGAGCACTGTATTTCTATTATTGGAACTGCCTACAAGGTGGGCCAGGCCCTATGCGAAGAGGAAGAGAGGGTCCAAACTCCAGCCCTGCTTCGAAAGAAGCAGCTGCAATTACATCTAGTTTAATTTACTATAGCTGTAATTTTAAAGAAAATGTTCTAAAACCCCAAAGTGGATGGACCCAATATACACTGGAATATCTTGCCAATTTAAACTGTATGGACCAAACCATAACTGCTACATATTTTAACACAGATTTGTGGCCTGCCTCTTTTTAAATCTAAACCCTCCTTATAATTACTCCTGTTTAGCTTAAGATCATTACCAAGCACTCTAGTACTTATCCAACAACTCAAGAACTTTTCTCCAATGCTCTATTTGTATAGCAGGAGATAAAAAAGAACTTCATCATCCAGGGGGGAAGAAAACCCTGGGCTTGTGCAAAGGAAAAGGCATGAGAGGATGCAAAAGGAGGTTGGGCTTCTGCAGAGTGAAGAGAAATGGAGAAAAGTCCTACCGGTGCCAGGTGCCAAGAGAAAGAATTGATACAGGATCTGTATATAGTAGGAAACTTCTAAGTAGGAAACTTAGAAGTGAAGAAGATGAGCCATCATTCTCCAGGATTTTTTCTAGAATCATGAGAGGAAACAGAGCTACCCAGCTGGCCCTGAGATAGGACACTTAACCCTACGGTTTAAGTACGCACCACAGTTTGTTCAACTATTCATCCACGAAGGATGTCAGGGCAGATTCCAGTTGTTGACTGTTACAAATAAAGCAATTGTTCATGTACAGGTTTTGGTGTGAACACAAGCTTTCATTTCTTTGGGATAAATGTCCAAGAATTATAATTTCTGAGTTATATGGTAATTCTATATTTAGAAGAACTGTCAATTTTTTTTACCTAAGTGGTTCCAGTCTTGCTGGCAATGTCTAATCGATCCAATCTCTCTATATCCTCGCCAGCATTTGGTGTTGTCCCTATTTTTTATTTTCGCCATTCTGATAGCTGTGCAGTGATATCTCACAGTGGTTTTAATTCACATGTCCCCGATGGTTAATGATGCTGAACAGATCTTATGTGTTTATCTGTGGCCTTTATATTCTCTTTGATGAAATGTTTCTTCATGGCTTTTGTCTATTTTCTAATGGATTGTTTGTCTTTTCACTATTGAGTTTTAAGAGTTCCTTATGTATTCTAGATTCTATTTTTTTGTCAAAGATGAGCTTTGTAAATATTTTCTCTCAGTCAATAACACGTCTTTCCATCTCTTCACATGAGCCTCCACACAACAAAGGTGTTTAATTTTGATGAGATCCAATTCATCAATTTTTCCTTTTATGCACTGTGCTGTGTCAGGTAAGAAATTTATGCTTTGCCCTGAAGATTTTCTCTTTTTTTTTTTTGAGACAGAGTCTCACTTTGTCACCCTTGGTAGGGTGCTGTGGCGTCATAGCTCACAGCAACCTCAAACTCTTGGGCTTAAGCAATTCTCTTGCCTCAGCCTCCCAAGTAGCTTGGACTACAGGCACCTGCCACAACGCCCAGCAATTTTTGTTGTTGTTATTGTTGTTTGGTAGGTTGGGGCTGGGTTCAAACCTGCCAGCCCTGGTGTATGTGACCAGCACCCTAGCTGCTGAGCTACATGGCCGAGCCTCATATTTTTTTTCTAAAAAGATTTATAGTGTACATTTACATCTAAGTTTGCATGATCCATTTTGAGTTAGACTTTGTAGTACATGTGAGGCATAGTTAGAGGTTTTTGTTGTTGTTTGTTCTGGTCTATGAATGTGCAGTTGCTCCACACTGCTGTTAAACAGGCTATCTTTCCTCCCATTGAATCACAACATTGTCAGAAATGTGTATTGAACATATTTGGGTCTGTGAGCTTTAATATTGGGTAGAGTGATTCCTCCCACTTTATTCTTGATTGTCTAGATTGTTTCAGCTATTCTAGGACCTGTGTCTGTTTATGTAAATTTTAGGATAAACTTTTCTACATCTACAAAAATCCTTGCTGAAATTTTGGTAGGAATTACATTAAACCTATTGATCAAGTTTGTCTTATTTTGTGTTCTTTTGCTGGGTACCTTCACATCTCTAAATACACTGATTTATACAGACTTATTTTTAATTTCAGATTACTATGGGGTACACATGATTAGGTTACCCAAGAACCTGGTTCTGCATTCCAGGGAATGGACTGACTCAACCCAGGCTGGGGCCCATACCATGGGACTAATGGTTCTACCTCAAACTTAGCCAATTAGCAGACCCTCATTACCCTGCCCTCTCCCAGCAAACTATCTTTAAAAACTTTGTCTCTCAAATTCTCAGGAAGGTGGGTTTGAGAAATTCCTCCCATCTCCCCACTTAGTGATATATGGAATTAACAATTCTCTCTGCTGTAAACAATTCTCTCTGCTGTCTTGATGTCTTGGCTTCCTCTTATGCAGTGGGCAAATGGACTTGACTGGGCAGCAGCACTCATTTCAAGTTGAGGATGTTCCTATATATTACTAACTTGCTCAAAATTTTTATCATAAAATGAGTGTTGAAATTCATCAGATGTTTTCTTATGTCAATTGATATGATCATATCATTTTTCTTCTTTAGCTACGTGATATCATCGACTACATTGATTTTGGAATGTAGTACTAAGTAGCCAGCCTTGCATATCTGGGATAAATCTCAGTTAGTCATGATATATAGTATTTTTAAGACATTGTTGGATTCTGCCTGCTAATATATTGATGATTTCTGTTTCTAAGTTTATGAGAGATTGATCTCCAATTTTTTTTTTAACTGTACCACTTTTGTCTAGGTTAAGTGTCAGAGCAACAGAGACCTCAAAGGGTAAGTTGGGAAGTATTCTCTCCTACTGTGTTTTCTGGAAGAATTTGTGCAAAATTAATGTTAATTCCTTTTTAAATGTTGGGCAGAATTCTCCAACGAAACCACCTGGGCCTGCAAGTTTCTTTTTGGAGAGCCTTTAGTTTCAAGTTCAATTGCTTTATCTCTTCCTCTAAAGAATATTCTTTATCAAAGAATTATGAGCTCATACTTAAAAATCAGAAGGGCTACAGTGAAAAAGAACATGATCTCTGCTTATTCCCCAGCAGACACTTTTCTTGTTTTGAATTCTTTTGCTGGGTACCTTCACATCTCTAAATAAACTGCTTTATACAGATTAATTTTTTTTTTTAAATTTCAGGTTACTATGGGGTACATATGGTCAGGTTACATAGTTTGCTTTTGTGAAGTCAATGTCCAAGTTATAGGTGCGTCCTTTACCCAGGACATGTACAATATACCAGTGCAATTTACTGATTTCAGGTGATATATATATTGATTTCCTTTTGGATAAATGGGCCTTTGGTTCATTTTTATTACCTTCTACCTCTGCTTCTCCAGAGCTTCTAATTTGCTTATAGTTGTAACATTCTGTTCAATAACTTCCTTGGGAAAGTTTTAGGGGATGTATTTCTTGAATTCTACCATGAGCTTTCCTCTATATTTGACTCTTAGAGTCAAATACTAAAGCCCTCGTCACAGGTCTCTCAACTTCCAATGATTTATCTTGTTTCCCACTTTGTAAGATGATGATAAGGTCACCTCCCTGCCACTCTCCTCCTTTTCTCCCTTTTTTCTTTCTCTGAACGTCTTTTAACTACACCTTTACATTTACTCTATCAAGACTGCTGGCTTTTCATTGTCTTCCATATTTAAGTCGTCTTCTCTTGGCCTACACTTTAATTGTAAAAGACTAAAATCATAAACAGCATTTTAATTGTTATAACTAATATTAACTACAAAGCCAACATATATGTTCTAAATATATTTCACTTTCTATGATTTTATAGTCAAGATCCTCATGAATTTACTTATCGCTCTAAAGTCTGCCATATTTAATTTCCTTTATATCTCGGCCATGACTCTTTACAGAGTATTTTTCCTTTTTTTTTTTTTTCCTAGAGTGTCTAGTTAGAAGAAGAAACATGTACCCGCTATATCACAGAATAGTAGTTTAGTCTATTAGGTTCTAGAATTGGGCTGTCTTGGCTTGGATCATGAATCCAGCACTTGCTCTCTGCATGATGCTAAGACACATTACCTTAATTGCGTGGAATCTTGGATTTTCTTATCCACCAAATGTAGGTGATGACAACAATACTTGCCTCATAGAACTCTTGGAGGATTAAATGAGATAATAAATGTAACATGTTTAGGAGAGTGCCCGACACTATGCAAAAATGCATTAATGAATGTTAGTACTCTTATTACTACATCACTACCATCAGCAGCAGCATCACCAGCATCATTATTTTACATAGTTTACATTGAAACTTTTTTAAAAACCATATCTATTTCTTAGAATCGATTACAATGTTTCTTCTTTTACGATCTTCTTCTAGAAGAGCACTAACTTACAATTTTCATTACTGCAGCCTTGTGTTATTTTGTTTTTAATGACTGCTATACCATTGTCATCTTTAAGTTGATTTTCAATGGATTTTTTTTCCTCTGGTATCTTTAATTTCATGAATTTTATTTCAGCCTTGTTTTACATGAATCATTTTCAAAATAATGAAAAAAGTAAGCTTCTTACATATTTTAAAATGGCTATAGCTTGAATTAAATTCAATATTGACTTCTCTTAGAATGTTGAATATCTTGCTTTATTCATTTTTAGCATCCATTGTTGGTGCTAATCTGTCTATATTTTCAGTCTGGTTTTTGCTCCCTTATAAATATCCTAGCTTACTATTTGAAAGCTTTTATTGATCTCTTTGTAATTAGAATTCTAAAATGTTTGGGGGAGATGTTTTGAATATTTCTCCTTAGCACTGTGTGTGCCTGTTATATTGGATGACTTCTCATATATTTATTTCTGTGCATTTTATGAAGGCTATTGTTTTGTGTAATTCCCATTAATCCGATATTGAGATTCCTGAATTGATTCTTCTTTGTTTATACCTTTTGTTTATGTATGCTTTTTGTTTTTTAAATTTTCTTTGTCTATTTATTCCATATTATGGAGATTTTTTATTTTTTGTCTTCCAATCCCTCTAATTTATGTACAATTTCAACAATCATATTTTTATTTTGAAGAGATTTTCCCTGCCCTTAAAATGTGTCTTTGTAGAGGTGCTTCCTCTTGATTTGTCAAGTCAATCTTTTAAGTCTAGACATCCTCCATTTAGGATGAGAAACCCATTCTTGAAAGTGAGAACTTTCTATGCGAAAATGTGCATCAATAGCCTAGTTCTCATTATCTAAAATGCCAAAGTAAACACCCAACAGATTTCCTTAAGGATGACTAAAACACAGGAAGACCATCATTTATATCTGTGAATGCTGTTTCCTGATTACAAAACATTTCGAATGGCTGTTGTCACATGGTTTATATGCCTGCTGCTCTGTATCAGCAACACCCATGGATCTTTATGATTTTCACAGAGTGCTGTAAATATGGTTTCCAACCAACACACAGCGATTAGAATTGTGTTAGAAAAACGCAGGTAAAATTTGTAATAAAAATAGGGCAATGAGCTGATGATCTGCTACTTATGAAGAAAAGAGCAAAGTAGAAGTTTGAAGAAAGTTGTAAGGGGAAGAAGGTTAAAGTGTGGTCATTGCCAGTGGTGGTGAAGAGTGATCATCATTGGTGAACTGGGTGGCACAAGGGAAATTTAAGGCAAACTATAAAATACAGAAACTCCCAGAGATTCTCTGTCACTTTCATTCTGAGGTAGGGACTTCTGAATGCTTGTCAGGGGATGTAGCTGTCACTTTAGAATCAAAAGCTACAGAACAGAGCTTTACTTACTCTCCTCCAGACTATGTTTATAGGAATCTTTGCATGGTGCTATAGAGATATCAGGCAATCACAGTTCACCAAGTATAAGGATAATAGTTCTTTTTCTTTTTTGCCCAACCTGAATTTTTATTTCTAAACAGAAAAGGATTGTGGATTTGACTTCTTTGTTGTGAGTGAAAAATATTTGGCCTTCTTTCTGTCTTATTACTACGTGCTTTCTATTTTGTGTTTTCCAGGATAATGTTTGTCATTGTATCCATTTTAGCTCACATATTATTTTCAGCAAGTGGTGTCTAATGTTTTGAGTGAAAACTTTTCAGGTTACCACTATGATTACCTTTTCCAGATTGATATTCTGAACAAGTTCAGTACACGATTTCTCAGTGTGACATTTAAAGGAGTTTTCAGTCTCTTTATTGACCTCTTTTCAAAGCCAGTCTTCTCTGTGGCTTTTCAATGGCTCACTCTGAGTAAAGCGATGTGACGCTTCTCTTAACGCCACCGACAGTAGGCACATACACCCCTTCATGAACACTAGGCCTGCTTTTCAAAACAACTGCTTGTGATTTTGGTGTTCTACCAACTGTATTTGGAAAGTAGCTTCAGATTTTTCCTACATATCATTTTGCTTAGAATGATTTATTGAGTCCGAGGACATAAACGATTCTTCTATAAACACCACCTTTAAAAAAATGGTTGTATTGAGTGATACATTGACTGTACAAGTTAGAGGTTTCAAAGCCAATAAGAGTTTCACTGGAAATATATCAAATGAGGAGACATTCTTCCAGATAGGGCTGTACATACAAAAATACTAATTAGAGTTCATTTCTAGATTCCATTCTATGATTCAGCCATTTCTTCCAGGTTTCATTTATGTGTTTATCTCAATAGCTTTCATTCTAAAAGCTTTCTTGAACTAACTGACAATCTATGGTGTCCTTACATGCTTAAGAACCAAGTAACATGAAAGACCACTGGCTGCTCTGTGCACACAGGGGGTGGTCCCCTGGCAAGCTTTGATTTAGGCTGAGTGGGTCTTCACCCTGGGCCTCACTAATTTCAAGCACCGAGGTTTTACTTTGTGGAGCCACAGCTCATATCAGGTCTGTAATTTTCTTCAAGTGCTTCCTTCAAACTGTTTGTATGGACATTTGTACCAGAAAACAAGTTCCCTCGAGTATAATTAAATCTATACTGGTATTTTGTTCTTCTCATTTTCATTATTCTAATAGTTGCAAATACTATTTTAGAAAAGTCGCTGTTTCTTTCCACCCTCCACAAATGACAAAAATTATACTTTTAGGTAATAGACTAAAAATGAGCCCAGGTTAAATACTAGGACAGTAAAGCAGAAATCTGCAATAATAGGGTTTCATATCACGTTCTAAAGTTAAAACAACGCATCGTGAAGTAGGGACAGAGAAACTTTTTTGCATATTGCAAAGAAACGGAGAAAGGTTAGGTTAGGCATTAGAAAGAATTTCTTGAATGTGAGGTTATAAACAAACAAAATACATTATAAAGTGAACTTCTTAAAAAAATGCTTAATAAAATGTTAGAAATATATGTAATTTATGTGCTCAGTTGTTCACCAAGCACATAATAACTTCAGATTTGTATAAACTAATGTCAAAAATAGCAGAATGAACTAAATAATTTACAGTACATCAGTATAATATAAACCATTAAATAATTTTTCAAAGTATGTTTAATAGTGCAACAGAAAGCCAGTTGAAATCAAACAGTAAACAGATAATATAATCATATGCTCATGTACACAAACCCTAAAGGGTTTCTACTTTGCTAAAAATATATGTAGGAAACATCTAAATACACTGAATGTACTACACTGAAATGATCATTGTAATGTTCTCTGGCTGTACTAATAAATACTTATTATTTTCTTTATGCTTATTTATTCTATTCATTTATGAGAATGTTTTGGACTACAAGTAAAAAGAAAAATTCAACTCAAGTGGCTTAAACAATAAGGGAAATGCATGATCTAACATGAAAGGATTTCAGAGGTAGGGTAGTAACAGGATGGTAAATTCCACGGCATGATGACGTCACTACACATTCGGCTTCTCTCTCCATTGGGCAACTTGTCTTTCTCAGCTTGGTTTTGCTTTTGTTCTTAGGATTGTCACTTTGTACAAGTAAGGTGACTGCAGCATCTCCAAGCATTGTGTCCCGAATAATAATCAAAGACCAAATGGGGAAAAGTAAGTCATACTTTTCTCACTCAAGCCCTTCATTAAAGTAAGAAGAACCTCAGACCCCACGGCCAGAATGGCCCATTTTAAAGATCATCATTGATGAGGGAAATTAAATTTATAACATTGTTCTGAATTACTCAGATCCATTTCCAAGGGCTAAGAATGGGTCATAACCTTCCCCGAAGAACATGCCCACCCAACACCTTGAATATGGGTTCAGGTTTTGTAAGGAATAATATCAATGAGACCTAAATAAATGGAGAGGTAATCTACGCTTACGCACAGGGCGCCAGAAGTAGCTTCCTATTGCTTCTGCAACAAAGAACCTCAACCTTAGTGACTTACAGCAACACAAATTCCTATCTTACAGTTATGCAGGCCGGAAGTTTAAAATGGGCCAACCAGGCTGTACGAAGGAATTCATTTCCTTGCCTTTTCCCGTTCCTAGAGGTTGTCCTCATTCAATGCCCTGCACCACTCTGACTTCTAATACAGTTGTCACATTTCCTTCTCTGTTTCTGACCCTTCAGCCTCCCTTTTATAAGGACCTGTTAATTACATTGGGTCCCTCACCCCCAGATAATATAGGATATGCTCCCCATCTCTAAATCTTTAACTTAATCATATCAGAAAAATTTCTTTTGTCATGCAAGGTAACATAATCACAGGTTGTGAGGTTTGGGATGTGGAATCTGTAAGAGAACATGATTCTGTCTTAATACCTGAAATCAACACGTTGCACAGTAACTTAACTTGGTGAAGATGTCAATTATCTCCAAAACATTATCTAAATTTAATGCAATACCAATCAAAATCCTTGGAGGATCTTTTCAGGTAGTTGACAGACTTAATTTTAAATGCATATGGAAAAATAAAGGTCCATACACACCTAAATCAACTCTGAAAAAGAACGTGGGACTTTTCCTATGCAGTATTTAGAAATGCTAAAAGCCTTTGTATTAAGCACCTAGTGGGAATAGGCAACAAGCCAATCTTTCAAAATAGAGCTAGCAAGACTGGAAGGGGATATGTAATTAAGGTGGTACCACAAATAGGTAGACAGATAATGAGCTGTATAGAGAGTGGTAGCTTCTACATGAAGAAAAATAACCCAGATTCTCATGTTACATCATATACAGTTCCCTTTATCTCAGGGGATACTGTCCAAGATCCCTGATGGATGCCTAAGACCACGGATTGTACAGAACCGGACATATACTATATTTTCCCTATATATACTGTAAAAACACAATCAATCCAGGGCCACTCCCTCAACTCCTTATGCAAAAGAGAAAGTAAAAGCCTCAGGCTCATGGGAAGAACAGGCCCCACAGATGATTCATTAAGGGCATTTCTTACTAACTTTCCATCACCAAGGACATGCAAAATGTACACTATGTCTAGCACCTAAAACTAAATTATTATTCCACACTAATAATAAATTACAAGTTTATCTGAAAGGGAACAGAACCGGAAACGAGACAGAATCAGATATTCTTCCACCTACCCAGGGATATCTACATCATTGCTGCTTTATTGACATCCTCATTTTATGTAAAATGTACATTTCTTGAACCTCACCAGAATGTAATACTATCTCAACAGCTCCCTGGTGCCTGCTGTCTCCCTTCTCTCTGTTTGCCTTTAAAAGGCTGTAGGTTCCACGCTCCCCCTTGGAGAAACAGCCACAGCTTGTCTACAGTGAGTGATTTTCCTGGGCCTGTCCTCAAAATCTTGGCTTATTAAACCTTCATGCCTGTGATTTTGGCCTCAGTCATTTATTTGGGTTGGCGATACACACCTATGATTAAGTTTAATTTATATGTTAGGCACAGAAAGAGATTAGTAACAATAACTAATAATAAAACATAACAATATACTGTAAAAAAAGCTATGT
>CAUYQV010134679.1:0-12685 GCA_963574575.1 Galagoides demidoff | reverse complement strand
GAGTCTCCTGCCACAGCCTCCCAAGTAGCTGGGACTACAGGCGCCCACCACAATGCCTGGCTATTTTTTGGTTGCAGCCATCATTGTTGTTTTGGTGGGAGGGGGCTGGATTCGAACCCGCCACTTTAGGTGTATGTGACTGGCGCCTTAGCCACTTAAGCCACAGGCACTGAGCCAAACATCCTTATTTCATGGGCTTGAGTTGTGTCTTAAAAAAAGGAGAAGTGTGGGGTGGCACCTGTGGCTCAAAGGAGTGGGGCACCCTCCCCATATATCGGAGGTGGTGAGTTCAAACCTGGCCCTGGCCAAAAACAGCAAAAAAAAAAAATGTGTGCAAAAAACCTAGATCAGAGGTTGCCTCGTAGTGGCCACTCAACAGGGGTAGTTGTTCCCAACCCCTAGTTCTGCTCTGTCTTCCCTTCTCTAACTTCACCATACTGAGCTCCACTTTTTTGCCTTAGCTGCTGTTGCAATCTGTCACATTCCCTTCCCCAATTTGGGGTGTAACAAACTAATTTCCTAAGGTCTTGATCTTAGACCAATTTCCTAAGGTCTTCAGGGAATGGGGAGGCTCCCTGCAATGCTGGGAAAACCAGGTGGCTGGTTTTGTAGTTGGGAGGGAAAGAAGGTGGTGGCAAGGCATGCTGGTGCCAAACAGATGGGAAGCTTATTTATTAACACTTGACTGAGGCGGGTGAGCAGGAAAGGGCTGGGCCCTGCTGTCTGTCAATGACTTCCCCTCCCCCTTTTCCAGTCTCTCTCACACATAGCCTTTCAAAGGCTTAATATTGGAGTACATAATAATCAAAAGAATCTAGCCTCTGTATAAAAGTAGAAATATTAGAGTTACAGTTCTATTCTCTTTTGATTTCTCCCCACTTTCTTCCCCCCTCCAATTCTACCTACCTTTCTGCAGGTAATCACTGTTGTCCTTTTGGTCACACTGCCCCTTTGTGACCATTTCCTCCCCTTCAGGGTTGCCCAGACTGTAGGAGGCTGCAGTGGCTGGGGAGATGCCACCCAGTACTGTGTCCCTCCTAACTAGTCCTGCACAAAGTTAATGAACTTTTAGAAACCTTTCCAGAAGCATACATCTGACACTTTTTCTCCTGTCTGTGAAGTCCTACAAGTGCTTACCCAATACATGTGCTGCGTTCGGTCACTGTCCTTCCTATCAGTGCTCAGTTTTGTTTCTTTCTATGTATTTTTTTGAGACAAAGTCTCAATCTGTCGCCCCAGGCCACAGTGCCCTGGTGTCATTGCTTACAGCAACCTCAAACTCCTGGACTCAAGCAATCCCCAGTACCTACCACAATGCCCAGCTCCATCAATACCACTAATTGATGGAATCTTGCTTTTACTCAGTCTGGTCTTGAACTCCTGAGCTCAAGCAATCCACCTGTCTTGGCCTTCCAGAGTGCTAGGATTACAGAGGCGAGCCACCGCAACTGGCCTAGTTTTGTTTCTTGAGTGTAAGCCCTCTGAGGCCAGTCCCTGTGGCCTAAACATCCTCTATATCTCCCTGTCTCTTTGGCTCATGAAGAGCACATAGTATGAATGAGGTCAATACACACACTATCCACTGGCGGATTCTCTTTGTCAATCTATTTTAACAAAGGAGAAACTGGGGGGGGGGGGTAATTGGGGCATGAACTCTGGCCAGAAATGAAGAACTTCCTGGGGGGAGGGGAGTGGAGACCTTCGGATTCCCTGATGAAAGAAGCTGATTAGCCAAGTGCTGAGGGACTCAGGTGGTGGATTCAGACAGATCCTTGCTCAGCCACCTGCCAGCTATGTGTGACCACAGATTATTCATTTAATCCTTCGGAGCTCTCTTTACTTGTAAAAACGCAGACAACAACAGACTGTGGTGAGAACCAAGAGGGGTGATGAACTCAGCACTACGAAGCAGCTGTTTTATGTAATTCCAGGTTCACGATGGGTTTGAAAATTAAATTAGTAAAGATGAAGGAGAAAGACTTGTTGGCATCTCTGAGCAGGTACCCTTTGGTGGACTAGAGATATTCATGTGGGGTAGCATCTCGCTTGGGGGAGGGGGATGCGGTGGTATTGCGAGTATAAGGTATTCATACCTCTCCTCCGAGTCAAGCACTACTGCGTTCCTTTTACCCCTCCTCCCTTCCATATCTGACTAATCCTGGGCTTAATTCCCAATATTAGAACGCGTTAAAAAGGATCAGATAAAGCTGTCACTGATGGAGCAAGCGTCCATCACCTTGTAGCTGGGGCTGCAGCGCGCGTCTTCACGTCCTGCCGGGCCCCGCCGCCGCGGGGCCTCTGATTGGTTTGCGCCTCGTGACGTCACGGGTGGGTTTTTATGGCCCAGTCACCGGCTGGCTCCGCAGAGGCGGCGGTGGCGGCTAGCGGGGAGCTTTCGAGAGGCTCGCTGTACTGCTTCGGAGGCTGGCGGGGAAAGACTCCGGGAGAGCGCGGCTGACGAAAGGTAAAGGAGTTCTTAAGGCTATGCTGAGGCCGCTCCAGTCCAGGGCCTGAGAACCTGGTGTTGCTTGTCGGAGAAAGGCGGGCAAGGAAGTGTCGCGGGGCGGTCGTGAGGGGTCGCGGCATAAGGAGGGGCGTGTCAACCGCATGAAGACCTGGAGGGCGGGTGAGAGCAGGACTCAAACCTCGGTCTTAGCGTGTGCATCTAACTCTTAAGTTTGGGGGCGCTGCTCGATTTCCCCTTCTCGCGAGGATTCTAAGGTCTCACCGACTGCCTCCGCGCCACAAGCTTGGAAAAGAGGCTCTGGAAGCTGACTTTCCACCGGCCGAACCCTCACCCCTAACTTGAGTGTATTGGGACCTGGAGATTTCTGTAGGTCTCATTACTACCACCCACCCCGGACCTCCAGGGAGCTGAGAGCACTTCTGTTAAACACAGCTACTTTTAAAAAAAGAGAGAGAATTTTAAAAGGAGGGCGACTGAATTAGAAAAAGGATCAAGGAGTTGCAATTTTTTTTTTCAGGAGTTGCAAATTTTATTATTAACCCTCGATTTTTACCTGTTCACAGAACAGCGGTGCTCACGGGGCCTGTGATTTCAAGGCCTCCTCCCTGTCTCTTTCTACTCGGAGCCCTGAGACTTGCCATGGGCAACCACTTGACTGAGATGGCGCCCACCGCCGCCTCCTTTTTGCCCCACTTTCAGGCCCTGCACGTCGTAGTCATTGGACTGGACTCTGCTGGAAAGACCTCTCTCCTTTACCACCTCAAGTTCAAGGAGTTTGTCCAGAGTGTCCCCACCAAAGGGTTCAACACTGAGAAGATCCGGGTACCCTTGGGGGGGTCCCGTGGCATCACCTTCCAAGTGTGGGATGTTGGTGGGCAGGAGAAGCTGCGGCCACTGTGGCGCTCCTACACGCGCCGGACAGATGGACTGGTGTTTGTAGTAGATGCTGCTGAGGCTGAGAGGCTGGAGGAGGCCAAGGTTGAGCTACACCGAATCAGCCGGGCCTCGGACAACCAGGGTGTGCCTGTGCTGGTGCTGGCCAACAAGCAGGACCAACCTGGGGCCCTTAGTGCAGCAGAAGTGGAGAAGAGGCTGGCAGTCCGTGAGCTGGCAGCAGCCACTCTCACCCATGTGCAGGCCTGCAGTGCTGTGGACGGGATGGGGCTGCAGCCAGGCCTGGAACGACTGTATGAGATGATCATCAAGAGGAAGAAGGCGGCCCGGGCAGGCAAGAAGAGACGGTGACCGGAGGAGATCCATTCCCTACCAGTATGGTTCTGCATACTTGGGGCCTATGGCCTCAGTCAGCCCAGCATAAAGGACCTGTCCACCTCAGTGGAAGATGGAGGAGCATGTGGGCTCCTGTTTAGTTGCCACACTAGGAGGGGGGATGGGAGATGGGATGTCTTTGAACATCTCTCCCTCATCCTCCCTTCTGGAGAAGTGGGGGCTGCAGGACTGTGGAAGCGTAAATGTAAACTGTGACTCTACCTCGATCCTGTTTCTTGTATTTCTTCTCTGGCTTTTTAATTGGATGTGTTTTGGGAGAGGCATGGAAAGTGGTTTGGAGAGCGCATTTGGGATAAATGAGAGCTATCTTCCCATTTTCCTCCCCCAAACTGGGGAGTCTCCCCAGGCTGCTTTTCTAGGGACATCAGTCACAGTAGTTTTCATTTTGTGTCTGTGTGAAAGTGCCAAGAACCCCTCCCTGCATTTTAGATCCATGACCCTTTTTTTATAAGTCATGTGTGTCCTCTGTATTATTATTATCAACTGTTTTTTAGCATTTGCTTGTAAGTTATTAAAGACTGATGACTCTGTACTTCTTACCTTGGTTTGGCATTTTCCTTTCTCATTTTGCCCCAGGGATAGTCCAGGATTTCTGTACAGCATGTGGGGAAGAGACTTATCTTAAAGCTGAATCTACAAAGCAAGCACTCCTAAAAATTAGATTGTGTGTTTATGAAATGATTAGTGAAAATGAGGGGAAGTTGAAAACTCCTAAAGCTATGGCCTAATCTCTGTAGTTTGTGGTGGTGGGGGAAGCATTTCACCTTTCTGAGTTTCCTTCCCTCCCCTCATCCTCTAACTCTCAGTTGCATCTGATACCAGCTGCTCTTTGCAGATTTAACTTCAAATTTTGCTATTTTGGGTGGTGCCTGTAGCTCAGTGGGTAGGGTGCTGGTGGGTTCGAACCTGGCCCTGGGCCAGCTAAAACAATGACAATGCAACAGAAAAATAGCCAGGTGTTGTGGTGGGTGCCTGTAGTTCCGGCTACTTGGGAGGGTGAGGCAAGAGAATCTCTTGAGCCCAAGAGTTTGAGGTTGCTGTGAGCTGTGATGCCACTGGCACTCTACCCAGGGAGATAGCTTGAGAATCTGTCTCAAAAAAAAGAAAAAGAAAAAATTTTTGCTAGTTTGAGATGCTTCTAGGTCCTTGACCCTGGAGATACCACCTGGGTTTACATTGATAAGTCAGCAAAGAGCCATTCTGTTCCCATCCTTCTCATTTCCCTAGTACTCAGGTTCATCTCATTTTTTTCCTCCCTCAGAGGATGTGGTGAGAATGGAAAGTAATTCCTGTTTGGCCTTAAGCCATCTTGGTGTGCTCAATCCTGCTGACTGTGGCTTTGGTAGTGATGGCAGCACCTGGTGCTGGGAAGGCTCTGACTGGATTGAGCCACCTGGTCCTGGTGACTAGGCCTGAGTCTTCCAGCCCTGAGAATGGTAGCTACTCTCATGAAAGGGGAAGTAGTAGTAGCTGCTTGTGCATGGTGGCAATGAAGACTGCTGGACATCCAGTCTCTGAGATGGGGGTGGAAGACATACACTCCCAATGTTAGTAGTAATCGTATGAATAAAATGCTAACATTGCAAGGCTCAAAATTTCAGGGGTGCCCCCTCCTCACTAGCATCAGGGCCAGCTGGGTCTGATAAGGGGGAACAATTAGATCCTCCTGATCTTTCTGGGTGGGAGTAGTAAGTAAAAATTCAAGCACAATTCCTTCTCACCCCCACACTTTATGCCAGTGTTTTTTATCTCATGGCACATTTGAACCTATAGCTAAACTTCCATAGCACAGTTGAATTATGTTGATTAAAAAAAAGAGTTAAAAAAGAATATGGTGGGTGGCCCCTGTGGCTCAAAGGAGTAGGGTGCCGGCCCCATATGCCAGAGGTGGCGGGTTCAAACCCAGCCCCGGCCAAAAACTGCAAAAAAAAAAAAAAGAATATAGTTGCTGTGCTTTGAACTTCTTTCAAAAATGATTAATAATCTTTAAAACTTTTTGTGGCACATGGGTTGAAAATGACTGCTTTATGCAAACGCAGAGTCTCCTCTGGAATCAGATAAAAGGACCCAGGAGGATGAGAAGGTGCTGGCAACTCCCCTTCTGGGGGAGGCTTCCTAAAGAACTTGCTGCTTCTTACCCAGGGCTGCCAGAAGTTCAGATTTACCCCCTGCCACCTGTCCCTGGGGGTGGGGGTGTGCATTGATCCGGAACGGTGCCCACATGTGCGTCAGTACTAGGATCTGCTCTGCAGAGCTGCTGGGCTGGTTCTGCTGGGGACATGTGCTACCTGGCCTCTCACACACACACCTGTGACTCATTTCTCCGTCTTCTGAGGCACATGGAACGTATCCAGGCCCCAGTCCAGGCTGGGAAGGACCTGGTCAGGAAGATCTACTGGTAGATCTTTCCTCTCCATCCTAGCCTACCCCATCCGAATTATGCTATTTTGTCTCAATATCTCCAAGGACATATTTTCTCCATTTCTGATCATCTGAGGCACTGAGGTCTCTGGGTTTGCAGGAAAGATGTCCAGAGGTGCTCTTCCACCCCCAGCAGAGGGGACTCCAAGGTGCCAGCTCCTGGTTCTGGCTCTGCCAACTACTGTTCACCCCTGTCTGGCTAGAACTGGCATCTTTTGCTTCCCCATATTCCAGCCGCCAGGGCAAGCAGGGACTGTGGGACAGGATGCATGACAATGTCCCAGGCTGTTCCCCCAATCCCTCTGGCTTGACTCTCCAGCTGGTGGCCATAGAGGAAAGGGAGGACTGAGGGCAGAGAGAAAACGATGGGGAAGCCAGTGCTTTGTAGGGATCATGGGGAGAGTAAAAAACCAAGCAGAGGGTGGCGCCTGTGGCTCAAAGGAGTATGGCACCCGCCCCATATGCCAGAGGTGGCGGGTTCAAACCTAGCCCTGGCCAAAAGCTGCAAAAAAACCCACAAACGAACGAACAAAAAAAACCAAGCACATTTTCTGAGCTGAGTGCTCAGGAATTCTGAGTAGGAAGCCAATTGTGGATAGGTGGGAGTTGGAAGCACTGGAACAATCCTCTGCCTTGGCCCTTCAAAGGGACTGGAGGCTGGAAAGGAGGGATCACTTGTCTCTCTGCAGGGCATTGGAAGGGAGACAGGGCCTCCTATTCTCCAGCCCTGCCCAGGGATTCTGCGTTTTGAACTTGACCAAGGGCAAGGAATGGGGATGGGATCAGGGTTGAGGGCAAGGCTGCAGTTCCTTGTCCCGGCTTCTCTAGTAAGCAGAACTTCTAGATCCTGACATGGGTGCTTAGCAGAGGTTCCCTGGGGGCAGGAGCAGTGCCTGGGGTAGGATGCCTGTGAAATGAAAAGAAGGAAACCCGTAGGGCCCCTGAGTTGGAGCTCCCTTCTGAGCCACCCTTTCCCTGCCAGCCACCCCCTCTGCTTGCATAGGTCGGAATGTAAAATCCTTCCTCCTGAGGGCAAAGATGGCAGTGCTACCCTACTTTCCCATGCCTTCTCCAGTCCTCCCTCTGCTGCATGGGCTCAAGGAAGAGAGAAAAGAAATAGGAAGGAGGCTCGGTGCCTGTAGGACAGTGGTTATGGCGCCAGCCACATGTACTGAGGCTGGTGGGTTGGAGCCTGACCCCGGCCAGCTAAACAACAATGACAACTGCAACAAGAAAATAGTCCAAGGCAGAGCCTGTGACTCAATAGGTAGGGTGCCAGCACCATATACCAAGGGTGGTGGGTTCAAATCCCGCCCCGGCCAAACTGCAATAAAAGAGTAGCCAGGCATTGTGGTGGGCACCTGTAGTCCCAGCTACATTGGAGGCTGAGGCAAGAGAATCGCCTAAGCCCAGGAGTTGAAGGTTGCTGTGAGCTGTGACGCCATGGCACTCTACCTAGGGCAACATAGTGAAACTCTGTCTCAAAAAAAAAGAGAAAGGAAAGAAGTTCTTAAGGACCAGAGGGGGCTGACTTGCCTAAGAACACAGGGCTACTTAGTGATATATCCAGATTCTTCCTCCCTGGCTTGCTTTTTGAACTCCCAGGGCAGGCAATAGGAGGCAGGAGACAGTCCAGCATCTTAGAGCTCTGACTTTGCTCTGCCTCCTGCTTCCTTCTCCTTGATTAGATTAAGGGCCAGCTTTCCTGCTCACCCACTCCCCTTCCTGGGGAGTGGAAGTTTTATCTTTGATGCCCAGCAGAGCTCTGGCCTCAAATCTGGCCAGAGATCCCCACCCTTCTTTCATACTGACCACATGTCATTCCAAGTGAGGTGGACAACTCCATCGGGGCCTGGGAAGTGCTGAGTTCCACCCAAGTGCTGGGAGCGCACAGGACGGCCTGTTCTCTAACACAAGTTTGTTTGAATGGGGGCCAGTGGGCAGTGGGAGGGGAAGGGAGGGGGTGAAGGCAGCAAGGGAGGTCTAGCATTTGGCTGCAAGAGGGGGCAGTCTGTGGCCACATTTCATTTCCAAGGTCATCTGCTGGGAAATTTGTGGGTGGATGTCATGGGATCTTCTCCCCTGGGTAAGCTGGAAGAGGGTATTCTGTATAAGTTCTTCCTTTTTTTCTTTTCTTTTAAAACATTTCTTATGGTCCCCACCTCATTACAAAAGTTAATATATCTTTCTTGTGAAAGAAATCCAAACTCAGAAAATAAGAGAAGCCTCATAATCTCAACTTCAGAGCTAACAGGATTTTATGTATTCTTCCAGATATTTTTTCTCTGCATGTTCAAAAATGGTATGTCTACATAACATGCATGGGATTATATAAGACATATTGTACAGTTTTGCTTTTCTTATTTATATCTTGAACCATATTCAATGCCAGAACATATAGATTTCTCTCTCTCTCTTTTTTTTGGAGACAGTCTCAAGCTGTCGCCCTGGGTAGAGTGCTATGGCATCACAGCTCACAGCAACCTCAAACTCTTGGGCTTCAGCTATTGTTGTTGTTGTTGCAATTGTTGTTTTAGCTGGCTCAGGCCAGGTTCAAACCCAGCAGGCTTGGTGTATGTGGCTGGCGCCCTACACACTGAGCTACAGGCGCCGCCCCATTCTCTTTTTTTTTGATGACTACATGATTCCACTATGAATATGCATCATTTATGAATTAAATCCTCTATCAAATCCACAGCCAGGACCCTCCTTGCACATATAATTTTGTACATATGGGGAAGATTTCCTGTAAGACAAATTTCTAGAAGTGTAATTGTTGTGTCAAAGGTATATGTATTTTAAGTTTTCTTTTTTTTTGAGGCAGAGACTCACTATGTCGCCCTCAGAGTGTTCACATCTCACAGCAACCTCCAGCTCTTGGGCTTAAGCCATTCTCTTAAGTGGTCGCCTGTAGTCCCAGCTGCTCAGACTCCCAAGTAGCTGGGACTACAGGCCACCGCCACAACGCCTGGCTATTTTTTGTTGCAGTTGTCATTGTTGTTTGGCAGGCCTGGGCTGGGTTCGAACCTGCCAGCCTCAGTGTATGTGGCTGGTGCCAAAAACTGCTGTGCTACGGGTGTTGAGCCCATTTTCTTTTCTTTTTTTTTGAAACAGTCTCACTATATAACCCTCGATAGAGTGCTGTCATGTCACAGCTCACAGCAACCTCCATCTCTTGGGTTTAAGTGATTCTCTTGCCTCAGCCTCCCAAGTAGCTGGGACTATAGATGCCCGTCACAGTGGTGCCTGGCTATTTTTGTTATTGTTACAATTGTCATTGTTGTTTAGCTGGCCCGGCTGGGTTCAAACCCTCAGCCTTGGTGTATGTGGCTGGCACCCGACCCACTGAATATGGGCGCTACCTGTATTTATTTATTTATTTATTTATTTATTTTTTTGAGACGGAGCCTCAAGCTATCCCCCTGGGTGGAGTGCCATGGCATCACAGCTCAGAGTAACCTCCAACTCCTGGGCTCAAGCGAGTCTCCTGCCTCCGCCTCCCAAGTAGCTGGGACCACAGGCGCCCGCCACAACACCCGGCCATTTTTTGGTTGCAGCCATCATTGTTGTTTGGTAGGTCCGGGCTGGGGATTCGAACCTGCCACCTTAGGTGTATGTGGCTGGCGCCTTAGCCGATTGAGCCACAGGCGCCGAGCCCTTTCTAACTTATAATACAAATCCTGTCTTGCCACTGATCTGTGGTCCGTGGGTTCATTCCCCCGAACCCCCAAGACCAAGAGCCTACTAAAGAGCAAAATTCCGGTATCAATACCACAGTACTCTAGCTAGGGCAGCGGAGCAAGACTCTCTCTCCAAAAACAAAACAAAACAAAAGTAAACCCAACTTTCTGGAGGGTTTTCTTTCCTGGTTGTGTTGAGCTTGAACTAGTGACAGACTGGTAGCCTTTTCCATATGTGTGTAGAGAGGGATGTTCACATATACACAAGTTTCAGGTTAGAATCTATCATTTTCTACTGAATCTCTTGGCTGGGTCTTGGAAATCTGAAGTATGTAAGGTCTGTGTTCAGCTCGAGGTGAAGGAGGCCGGCATCCCCCTGACCACCGTGAGGATGTTTTGGTTCCGTGTATCTTAGAGGGCTTTGCATAGAGGCAGCAGGTGTGGGGAGGGCGGGGCATTGCCCTTATAAACCAGTATTTCAGATGATTTTGATGTGGATAGATAGTGTGCAGACCGTAGTTTGAGAAACACTGTCTTAGCCTATTGAAGTCGTTTGGGCCTTGATTTTGCCACCTGGTGTATTTCTTGTCCCACCCAGTTTAGAATCATGTGACTATTTAGTGAGAAGTTTATGACCGAATCCCAGCCATTAGGAAAGATGTTGACAGGGGGGAGATGGAATTCGGAGCCTGAGGCAGGCCACTGGAGACTTCTCTCCAGGGTGACACTCTGCCTGTGATCACTGAAATTCCATCTGTTTTAAACTCCTTTCCGTAGCTTGTCATTTGCCCCATATTTTCCCTGTCTTGCCCTCTAGATCTCATGAGAGATTTTGTGAAATGCCTTGCTGACATCCAGATATGCCAGCTTGACTGAATTACCCCGATCCACCAGTTCAGCAAACACATGTTAAGAAACAGAAATGAATTTAAAGAGAGAAGAGGGTGAGGAGGGAAAAATAAAATGATAAGAAGAGAAAGAAAAATTAGAAAAATTAATTTGGCATGGTAATCCTTTTCCTGCTAATCCAAAGATATAAATTTGGGCCAGCAGATTTCTTTGGTTATTTCACGTGGAACTCTCAGATACTTCACAGTAGTCAGTAAAGCTTGACAAAGAAACCCAGAGACGTTGCCACAGGAACATGTATGATGAGTAATTAACACCAGTCTCCTTTTTTATCCAACGGAAGTGGGGGGGGCAGGTATTAACCCTGAAGCAGTGATTCTGGGGAAGGATGCAGAGAGAGCGTTTCCCTGTAACAATCACGGAAGACTTCACACTGGTCATTCCTCATTTTCTTGACTTCAGTCGGACCACCCTGGGGGCATGCTCCATGTTGGCGTCACTGCTAAGCAGGGTCCCTGATAAATTTGTCTGTTTCTCTCGTGTATTTGGGAAGAAATAGGTAGACGGTTGTTACCTCTCAAGAGAAAGGACAATTTTTGAATCACATTTGAATCATCAGACAACCTTTCTCATCCAGTTTTATTTTTAGAAAAAGGGAAGCAGATAGTAGGAACGTGGGCATCTTAGAATTCCCACGGTGAAACCAAGAAGAGATCTTTGACTTATAACCTACTTGCCCTAATCCTTCCCCCAGTGCTCTCTCCTGTGTGGTCATCCGTGGTGAAATCTAAAGCAAACCAAATTTCAGTGCGGACAGAAGTCCGAGTACTTGGCGTCTGGGAGGTCATTAGCTTCAGTCACCCCCGGGAGAGTGATGGTTCAACGGCTGGGCTGATGTTCAGGCTGAAAAGCTGGGGGGAGCAAATTAATTATATTCAAAAATAATTTAAAGGAAATTAATTAGTGCGGTGGAAGACACCGGGAGCTGTTTACAGATGTGCCCAGATGTAGAAAAACCACCGTTGGCTTTTGTCTGAAAGAAGGAGCGGGGTTCCTCTCCTCTAGCTAATTAATACAAGCTTCTGTGTGAATTTAGTTACTCGTAAAGATTGCTTCCACGGAGTTGCTGTTTTTTCTAATAGGATGGGAAGGCTGGGTTTCTGTAAATGTGGGTCAGCCATGTGATTAAGTGACCCAGATTTCTGCAGACAGCCAGAAGAAAGAGCAGGGAGCTCCTGGCCGCACACACGGCATGGCAGGGACACAGCTCCTCTCCACTTGCTGACGGTGGAGCTTGGATGTAGGTGTTTTCACTTGGAAATTGCCTTGTAGTATATTCCCTCTCAAACAAGCAGCTCCAGCTATTAGGTCTTTCTGTTTATCCTCAATTATGTATTTTCTAAAGAGACCTTTTAAGCATTTGAATTACAGTACACTTTTTAGGCTGTGGCTACGGTTGGGATAGCCAGCATCCCAGGACATGAGCTGGCGTCCCCAACCATTGGTGGAGAGCCCGGAAGTGGACTCACACTGGCTTTAGACCATTTTCACATTTTATGATCTCTTTGCAACATTTTCTCTGCAGGGTAGCAACTACAGCACAGAGGCTTTTTTCTGTTGTTAATTCTATTCAAGATTGCATGATTTACTGTAGAAGAACTAGACAACATGAATAAGTGAAACATAAAAGAAAAATACAATTTGTAGGCTCGGCGCCTATGGCTCAATTGGCTAAGGCGCCAGCCACGTACACCTAAGGTGGTGGGTTCGAATCCCCAGCCCGGGCCCACCAAACAACAATGATGGCTGCAACCAAAAAATGACCGGGCGTTGTGGTGGGCACCTGTGGTCCCAGCTACTTGGGAGGCAGAGGCAGGAGACTCGCTTGAGCCCAGGAGTTGGAGGTTGCTATGAGCTGTGATGCCATGGCACTCTACCCAGGGGGATAGCTTGAGGCTCCGTCTCCAAAAAAAAAAAA
>CAUYQV010134676.1:0-22104 GCA_963574575.1 Galagoides demidoff | reverse complement strand
CCAGCTACTGGGGAGGTGGAGGCAAGAGACTCGCTTGAGCCCAGGAGTTGGAGGTTGCTGTGAGCTGTGATGCCATGGCACTCTACCCAGGGGGATAGCTTGAGGCTCCGTCTCAAAAAAAAAAAAAAAAAAAGATGTAATTGTTTGTTGCACACTTTATGCCTTAAGAATGCTAGTTGAAACCACAGAGAACCTAAAGTTCAAGGCAGGGAGATAAATCACCTATTGTGGTATCAAACAGGAACAACGCCTCAATTTTTAACATAAACAATTTCCCCTTTTCACGCACCACTAAGCACATTCAAATTTTCCAATTGACACAATAACCATTTCACATTTTTGCATACTCAATCTCAAATTTCTGTAGCAGAGTCCCGACTGAGGCAGTGATTACAGAATAAATTTTTTTTCTTTTTTTTTGAGACAAAAGAGTCTCAAGCTGTCACCCTGGGTAGAGTGCTGTAGCATTATAGCTTACAGCAACCTCCAACTTGGGCTCAAGGGATCCTCTTGCCTCAGTTTTTCTATTTTTAGTAGAGATGGGGTCTTGCTTTTGCTTGGCCTCCAACTCATGAGCTCAAGCAATCCACCCAGCTGGGCCTCCCAGTGCAGAATAAATATTAACTGGCAATACTTTGCTACTGTTATAACAATGCTATGGCTACTACTACATATCCCATAAGAACTACTTACCCACTACCTTAAATATACCCCAATACTACCTAAAGTGTAAAGTTATGCAAGAGGGCAGACACATGAAGAATATGTGGTAGGGGAGGGGATGCATGATAAACAGGAGGATGTGAAAGAAGACAGACAAAAGAAATTTCTGTTCTGGAAGTAAAAAGACTAAAAGGAAACATGTCAAAATGTCAATAATGGTTTTATTAGGAAGGTGGAATTATGGGCATTTTGTTTTATCTTCTCTTAATAGTCACTTTTTGTGGGGGATGAAACTGTTTTTGCTCTGAAAATTTTAAACTAAATTTCTTTAGTGATGCCTTTTGCTCACAAGAAGCCAGCCTAAAGAAGTCTGAAATTCTCTATCTGGAAATAATCTCCTCTGAAGTGTGAAGAGTGCCTTGTAGGACACTAACACTAACATCTTCCAAGATACCTTTTTCTTAGCTCCCAGTAGAGGCCAATCATCTTTTTTTTTTTTTTGAGACAGTCTCACTATGAGGCCCTCTGTAGAGTGCCATGCTGTCACAGCTCACAAGAACCTCAAACTCTTGGGCTGAAGCAGTTCTCTCACCTTAGCCTCCCAAGTAGCTGGGGCTACAGGTGCCCACCACAATGTCCAGCTATTTGTTATTGAAGTTGTCATTGTTGTTTAGCTGGCCCAGGCCAGGTTCGAACCCGCCAGCCTGTATGTGGCTGGTGCCTGACCCACTGAGCTACAGGCGCCGCCCAAGGTCAACTGTCTTGTCTTGTTGGCTCGGCGCCTGTGGCTCAAGCAGCTGAGGCGCCAGCCACATACACCCAAGGTGGCGGGTTCGGATCCCCAGCCTGGGCCCACCAAACAACAATGATGGCTGCAACCAAAAAAAAAAAATAGCCGGGCGTTGTGGCAGGCGCCTGTGGTCCCAGCTACTTGAGAGGTGGAGGCAGGAGACTCGCTTGAGCCCAGGAGTTGGAGGTTGCTATGAGCTGTGATGCCATGGCATGCTACCCAGGGGGATAGCTTGAGGCTCCGTCTCAAAAAAAAAAAAAAAAGTTAACCTTGACACGGGCCACAGCTGAGACCTTATCTGTATCTCACCCATCTTTCTGCCGATGTCCTTTCTCTGTTCCAGCATCCCACCTGAATTTAGTTGTTTTGTCTACCTGATTAGTCTCCTCCAACCTCTGACAGTTCCTTGGTTTTCCATGGTTGTTTTTTGTTTTTGTTTTTGTTTTTTGTTTTGAGACAGGGTCTCACTTTGTCACCCTGGGTAGAGTGCCATGACATCATCATAACTCACAGCAACCTCAAACTCTTGAGCTAACATGATCCTCTTGCCTTAGTTTTTCTATTTTTAGTAGAGACAAGGTTTCACCCTTGCTTAAGCTGGTCTCAAACTCTCGAGCACAAGCAATCCACCTGCCTCAGCCTCCCAGAGTGCTTGGATTATAGGCGTGAGCCACTGTACCCAGCTTCATGTTTTGACCTTGGCTAAGAGCACTGGCCAGGTACCTTATAGAAGGCCCCCTAGTTTGGGTTCTCTGGTGTTTCCTCCCTGTTTAATGGAGGCTGGGAATTGGGGGGAGAACATGGCAGAGGGAGGCAGTCTTCACCGTACACCACATCATCAGTGCACCACGCCGTGACACAGACATGTTTGTGGCCACGTGAATCTCCATCCCCTAGTTAAAGTGACATCTGGCAGGTGTTTCTCCACTTTAAAGTCGCTGTTTGTCCCTTTGTAATCTACAAATACTTTGGAGAGATGCTTTGAGGCTAGGAAAATACCCTGCTTGTCCTTTAACTCAGGCACAGGCCCCGGCTGCCTCTAACCCACGCCCACCTGGAAACAGTCACGCTGCTCATGCAAGGCTCGGTCTCTGTCTGCCTGTGTGGGCTCCAGGGAATAAACACACACACCATGGACGTTCCCTGGGTGACCGTGGCAGGTGTAAAGTGTTGCTTTTGTTGTGTAGAGAGGAAATGGTACTCATGGCTTAGCTATTTGTCCAAACACACATTTCCTAACAAGTGTCTCTACTTCTTTGCTTTGATGTCGGGGAACCAGCACTGAGTTAGAGGAAGGGAGACACGAGGATGGGTCTGTTCTCAAGGCACTGAGCTCTGTGACCTCAGGAAAGGAGCTTGAGTTCTCTGGGCCTCAGTTCCTAGAGGGGGGTGAATTTCAGCTCTAAAGCATGTTTTGTACTTTGTGAGGTTTCCCCATGGGCCAAATCTCTACCTCTAAGGAGGAAAACGGAGTTAGAATAGGGTGAAGAACACACATAAGAAGACTGTCTGGGTGTCATCCGACCTTGGAGTTTCTCATAATTGAGACATCTGATAAGGGTGGGTTGAAACCAGACTAATGAATGAGAAATAAATTGCTATTTTCAAAGTCTCACAAAAGGATACACATCCAATTATACTGGGTGGTTGTAAGAACGGACAAGGTCTTTATGCTTTGAGACCTTTGCTCTATGCCTTTCAGAAGATGAGATTGCCTTTAGTTACCCAATCTCAGATCTCCACTCAAGTGCTCCCGGTATTTCTCTCTTCTTTTGGAGTATGCAGTTGTCTCTCCCATATTAGATTCTGGGCAACGTCTTAATTCTTACCATATGGCCAGATTCTTAAAGCTGAACATGGAAATGACCTACTTTATCCTTTTTTTTTTTTTTTTGCCAAAGCTAATCCTAGGCGTACACATTCTTCTGTTGCTCTGCTAAGGAAAATGCCCATTCTTTGCGGATGGGCATGCCTCCTAAAAGGTGGCAACAAAGCCTGATTGATTTTGGAGCAGGAATTTCTAACCTTCTTTGACTTGCATAAGCCTTCTAAATTGTCACAAATTCTAAATCGTCTAAACTTCTAAATTGTCACATTTCCCCCTTTTTTCCGTCCTCTCCTGCTAATTGACTCCTTTTCACTTTAATATTGCTTTTTGTCTGTGAGTTTTTACCTTGGTTTAATTTATCATTTGAAATCCTTGCCTATACCGTTGGCAATCTGTCTCCTTTCAGAAGGATGAAAAGAGCAGAATGTTCTTCGAGGAGGTACGTTTTTGGGAGAGAGCACGCTGTAAGTGTCTGCCCTTCATTTTCAAACATGGCAAGACTTACTCGCCCTCATAAATAGACACACGCATGCTGGATTTCTAGCCAGGCTGGAAACAAATGGAATATTAACCCCCCCCTTGTATTCTTGGCATTTTACTTCTGGTAACAGTGCCATGCGTCTGTAAGATGATGGATTATAGCTTTTGCAGGTTTTTACGGTGTCCTCCATGTTTGGTGCTGTGCTAGGTGCTAGAACACAGAGACGGGAAATGCACACGTCCTACCTTCAAGGAGCTCATGGTCTAGTAAGGGAGACAGCGAAAATAAAGAATTTCAATAGATAAGCTACATGTTGCTATAGACATAGGACATAGGAAGGAATTTTTAAACGTCTCTGGAAAAGAAGAATTCAAGGAAGGCTTTTTGGGAGCAGCATGGTCCAAAGTGGATTTTGTAAGATGAATCACTATCACCAGGAAGAAAATTGGGAGAAGGATGTGAACAAGATGGCCGTGGAGAAAGCACGGTAACTGATTAGTCCTCAGGGATAACCCTACGACCTTGTAGGGTTATGATCACTGAACCATGGAGGATGTTATGTAGTTTAATTATTCTTTTTATCAAATCCAGTAAACACCTTTTAGAAGGACATGTGCTCAGAATCCTTAGGAGATACGGTTTCTCTGAAATGAGCCATCAGTAGGATGGATGAAGGAAGGTCACTGAAACCCAGAACCTGTTTGTCCCAGCACATACCCGGAAACCCCCTTTACTCTTTAAACCACACTTTTGTGGCATCTTTAATACAGTCATCATTGCTCTACAGTTCTATCTTTTTTTTCTTAATCACGTGTAAGGAGGTCTGAAGGACTTAAAGATGGTCATCTAAAGGTCTTTCCTGACCGTGTCCATTTATTGAACTCTGGAGCCTCTTGCCCATTTTCAAGTAACCATAAAAACCTGCTAGTCCTTCCATTGTCCATTCACTACACATGTATGCCAGGAATTTTGCTAAATCACTGGTGGGCAAACGTTTTGGTCTCCTCTCCCCTTTATACTCATATAAGTCATTAAGGATCTTAAGGAGCTTTTGTTTAATGAATTATGTTTATTGATATCTGTCATCTTAGACCTGAAAATGGAGAAACATTTTAAAAATAATATATTTATTTAAATCTGTCGCATCTTAGCATAACCAAAGATTAAATGAAAAAAATAACTATTCTCCAAAATGAAAACAGAAGAGTGGAATTCTTTTTTATTTTTGCAAATCTCCTTTATGTCTGGCTTAATTGAAGACAGCTGGATTGTCACCTCTGTTCCTGCGTCCAGTTGGTTGGGTTTTCACGCATCATACAACCCTTGGGAAAAACTCAACTTCTTTTCATATGCAGTATTAGGAAGATTGTTTTGACCTAATGAGTTCCCTTGAAGGAGTCTTAGGGACCTCATGGGACCACGAACCATGGACCACACTTGTGGTAATTGCTGTACTAAATGAAGCCCTTGTTCTCCATGGAGTGAAGATGCTAAAGCCTGGAGACGGCCCGGAAAGAGCCTGAGCAGGACGAGCTGTGGCCTGGTGACCTCCTGGGTCTCTATCACATTCCAGCAGATTGGTCCATAAATAATTCATGGGACCACGTTTATTATTAAAGTTTGACTCTACATAAGAAAAGAGACTACATATGTTTCATTTTTCTTCGTACCAAAGGTAAAGGTATGTGGATGAGAGAGGTTAAATGTTAAAACATCCAGTAGTCAGTTCGGTACACCAGTGTGCTCTTATCCCATCAAAAGGTATTTCAAATGTGGGTAGAGTCAATAGAGTTAGCCAGCCAAGGACTGTGCCATATTTTTTTATTTTAACTAATCCACAAACTGATTTTTCCTGTTTAATGTGTGCATGTTGAAAAAAAAATGACATAATCATTTGTAATTTCTTCTTATAGAATTTTTTTGTTTTTAAGAAGCTTGGCCTGGTGGTTTCTTTTACAGTTAAGTTAATCAAAATATCAAAACTCTTCTCAAATGCTTTTGGGGCAGATACGTTCCTGTCATTGATACTTCGGTAGACACAGTACTACCAATTTTTTCCAATATCCATGAAAGAAATGGGGGTAAATAGTGTAGATAAAATTAATATTTTTTGTACTTTTCAGCTAATAGAGTTTGATCATTTTCAGGCTTTATTTTTAATTAATTAATCAAAATGTGATATTTTGTGATAGTTAATCACATTAACTACAGAAGTTTTAGAAGTTAACTGGGGAAAAAGGAGGAAAGACTCAATTTCCTTGGATCCAAATAATTCAAGTTGCAAGCTTCTGTATTTAATTTTCTTTGCCTTCTGTTGGTTGGTTTGAGATTTTTCTTGGCCTGGGTTTGAATATTTTGCATCACTTTAGGGAAGTCAGGATGTAGCTTGCTTTTAAAGTAATAAATAACTCAGATTTATAGTCAAGTGGATTTAGAATCGAGGGATTTTGGAAAACACACATTAGGTTCGTTGCTCTTTTTGTTGTTGTTAAATGCTGTTAACAACAGCAAATCATTATTTTAAATACACTTTCCTGAATCACTATTTTAAACATGCTTTCCCATAGGATACTTGGAGTCTTTTCTTAAAGCTAAGAATAAGAAAATGGAAGTTATTTTTTGCCTCCCCTCTTCATTCTCTGCCCTCTTTCCTTCTTTCCCTCACTTCTTAAAAAAAAAAATGTCTTTGTCCTTTCCCCCACCCCACCCAGATTTGCAACACTCAAATGCCTGTTCCAATGGAGACAGGGTGATGCAGCGGGAACTCTGGCCCTGGTGCAGACAGCCGTATTTTTCACATAGTTATGAACATGTGTGCAACCACAAATTAGTCTTTGGTTCAATTATTTGTAGTAATAATACAGTGATTTATAAAGTTCCCCTTTTAAAACAAAATCTGGAGTGTGCAGACCACCCACATTGCAAACATATTCAAAGACGCAAAATGATGGACCTGCATGACACACCCAAGCCTACTGGTGTCTTTTGTAAAACGGGTTTCTCCATCCGCCAGCTTTTCAAATTGCACTTTCCTCGAATTTCCCTTGTGTTCACTTGGATGCTCTAACCTTAAATCAGAGCAGCAAATCCTCCTCTTCTTTGCTGGGAGTAGCATTATTTGTGGCCAACAGAAAGTTCTGGATTTAAACATCAGAACGTCCATCACTTGACAGAAGGCCGGTCATAAACACCGAATGGCTATGTAGAGGTTATGTCTTCCAGGTCTTTTAAATCGTCAACCACTGATATCCACCGAGCTGGACCAACCCTTTTCCTTTGTTGTTCCATCTCTCTTCCCTCACCCATGGGAGCGGGCATTTAGTAAATATGGGGCACAAATGTTCCAGAGGCTGGTGACATGTTAAAAAGAGGTCAGGATGCATAAAGCATGAGTATTTTTACTAAAACCTTTGTACCTCTTTGGATAATGTGTAAATGACAGCCACGATTTCAGTAACAACAATAATAAAAATAGCCATTTTCATTAAATGCTTACTGTGTGCTCAGGTACTTTACATGGATCATCTCATGTAATTGTGAAATACATAACTCAACGAGGGAAATGCTGTTCTTTTCCCATTTTATAGATGAAGGAACTGTGGCTTGTCCGTGGTTCACACAGTTCAGTAAGCAGGTTTTTAAGTAATCAATAAAAAATATTTTGTTTTTGCAGTTGGGTTTTCAGGGACATGGGACACGGAAGATACTCTCTGAAAACCAGGTGATCCCCCAGCCACTCACTTTTAGGAGACAGGTTTTTATTTTGATCCTCATGAAACTAAGTTAGAGGCCACTCCCACATCGGAGGAATTTCTTACTTAGGGAAGTTAGGGGGCATGCGGGAGGAACTCCCAGCAGCCTGTCTACCAGGAAGAGAATGTCTGGGCACGTTGTATACGCTCCTGACTGCGGTCTGATGGACAGCAGAAGGAAATAGATTTGTGTGACCTGGGAATACATTCAACTATATTAAGGGGTAAAAGTTTCAAAGTAAATAAATGAGTGTGAATTCCATTTTTGTTAAAGAAACAATGTGTGCATCTGTTTGTGGATACTAGTATGTGATGTACATACCAAACTATTGATGCTGGTGATTTTTGGAAGGGATAAACCCAGGGTAGAGTGAGAGGGGAGACTTTTATTCTCTCTTCTTTTTCCAGAGTGGGGGATCATTCTGGAGTAGCTGGGACTATAAGCATATGCCACCCTGCGAACGACTTTTTTTTTCACTATGTATGCTCTTATTGTGTCACTTCTTCAATGATCCTATTTTCTTATGCAATTAAAAAATAAAAATAAAGAGCCAGGTATGGTGGCTCATGCCTATAGTACAGCTACTTGGGAGGCTGAAGCAGGTGAATCACTTGAGCCCATGAGCTATAATCATGCCACAGCTCTCTTGGGTGACAGAGTCAGACCCCTCTCTCTGATAAAAGTGTTTAAAAAAAAAAGACAGGCCTGACTCAGAGCAAGAAACATAGGTTTGAGCCATAGCTTCGTGGTTCATTAGCTGTGTGACCTGGGCAAACACCACATTTTACTTTCACCATCTTCAGAATGAGACAATGAGAGAGGGAATATCCCAGAGTCTTTGGGCCCTTCTGTTTTGCAGAACCTTGGGAAACTGTGCTTGTAATGCAGGTTGGCATCTGTGCTCCATGAGGCTTCCACTGGGCAGCCATATATTATGTCCTAAATTTCAGCCCCAGGTTTTCAGGACCACGGACACAGCCCGCATGGTCTCCTCCTGTGGAAGTACTGTCCACAGCCCGCAGGACTGTTGCCTGATGAGTTCTGGGCTGTAGGTGGGGGGAGTTTGTGTCCTCTGCAATCGTGTTTTCAGCTGGCTATAGCACAGATCCAGGGCCTTTCCATCTTCCACGTATATTTTAATGTCACCGTAAAATCATAAGGACCTTCTTATTTGAAAATGAGCAGAGAAGCTAGGAATATGGGCTTTGCAGTCAAGAGGATTTGGGCTTGGACTCCAGCTTGGCCTGTTGCATCAACCGTTAGGCAAGTTCCTTCTCAGCCCTCGGTTTTCTCATCTGGAGTCTGACGACGGTGCCACCTCAGAGGGCTGTGGTGAGGGTCAGCCACTCTGCACGCAAACGAAGGCTTTAGTCCTAGAATGTAGTAAGTGCTGAGTGAACAATAAAAGAGCATCAGTAAAGTTGTGCTTGCCGGGGATCAGTGACAGGCTGAGACTGTGAAGGTGGGTGAGCGAGGTTTACGGGGCCTGGGAAGGTGGGATCAGACTCAGGAGTCATTCCCTCCATTTCAGCTGTGAGAGTGGTTGATGAAGATGACAAATGCGATTGTGAAAATACTTTGTCAGAGTTTATGAGAGAAAGTTTTGATCATAGTGACATACTATCTCCTGGGAACCATTTGTGGGTTATTAATCCTGGACTACATATTTAAAGGAAAAAGGAAACATCCTTTTTTTTGTCTTTTTATTGAATTTGTATACATGCCCCTCTCCTCCTCCGTCCCCTTATGGCATAAACTGCCTGGGAGGGGAAGGAAGCTATTTCCAGGCCTGTGGCTACTCTTGGTCCCCACTGACAAATTAAATCTGCTAATCCTCATTAGGAACCTTCTGCGGCCCATGTCTTTGCTAAGAGCTGGGGAAGCAAAGGTTAGTGAGAATCAGTTGCGTTCTTAAAGGGCTTCCCGCCTACTGGGTGAGGCTCGGAAATAGCTCGCTGTGATAGAAGGCAGAATGGAAGCTGGTGGGTGGGAGGTGACAGACCCTAATCAGAGCCAGCAGGTAAGGCTTTCCAGAGCAGGCCTCTGAGCTGCGCCGGGGAGGAAAACGTGAGGCATTGATTTCAGGCTGGAGAATGGGCAGGAACCACTGCAGGAAACAGAGCGGGTAGGCTGTATGGCCTGTTCCATGATAAGTCGCCCTGGGCGATTAGCGTTACTGTGCCTACAATTGGCCACAAACAGGATGGAAAGGTTTCCTAAACTTCCTGCCAACACAAGTCTCCAGGGAGCTCGCTTTAATAGCATACGTTCTCCAAGCCCTCACTTAATTGATTCAGACTCAGTGTGCATAATACAGTTCTGAAAGATGGGTTCAAAACCATAGAAAAGACCAGTTGAAGAAGAGCCTTGAATATCATCTAGTATTTTCACTTTATCTGACTTTATCCCAGAACACCAGACATATTTTTAACTAGCTATTTTTGTGCAGACCTAGGAGATTCACAATGCAAATGATGTCCAGGTCAGTGTTTTGAACATGCGGTCCAGGAGAGGTAAGGTTTCATGAAGCCTTGCATGGGACTCCTGAAATGATTTGAAATCTCTAATGCAAGTGGTCCATTTATGCTTCATAAGTTTTAAACTAGTTTAGCTCTTTCTGTAGTCCGTGACTGTATTAACATTCTGTGGTGACGCAGATGAGTTCAGGCTGCAAAACGCAGTGGCTAAAAGCATGGATTTGGGAAATAGATCTGAAGTTTTAGGTTCCTTTCCACTGCCTTCCACCTGCCAGTCCTGAGTACGTCACTACACCTCTGTGGTGCTGTTTGCCCATATGCAAAATGGGGACAATATTATATAGTCGTACCTGGGTCACAGGGTTGACATGAGGGTGACATGAGAGACTCCACATACAGTGTCTGGCATAAAGAAAATGTTCAGAAATGTTCTTCATATTTAACTGCCTCGTGGAAAAATAATTACATATGGCTACACATAAATTTGGTAGCTAAAGTCAGGAAAAAAATTAACAAGGGAGGATTGAAGGTGAAAAGCTTAGAAAGGCTTCTCGAAGGACTTGTTTGGACAGGCATCTAAGCAGAAAGCAAAGGCATGCTGTTTCCAAGCCTCCCGGCCCGGGATACGCACTCCTTAGAGGACCCTTCGACTTCAGCTCTGCCTCTGGAGCGTGATTTGTCCTGGAAATGGTTCTAACGGAAAATAATAGAAAACTACTTGCCAGGAGAGGAATCAAATGAGAGTGTGAATGTACTTTGGGCGATTTTCCCACTGTGCTGGCTTCTATTGCCAAGAAGTTAAAAATAGTGGTGATAAGTGAGCGTTCTGCGGATTGGTCCCTCTTGGGGTGGCACGGGTCAACCGAAAGTGGGATTGTTCCTCCAGGTCCCTGAGAAATGCACTTTATCCCCCTCGCACTCTGTTTGGAGAGCCCCTCTCAGAGCCGCTGCGGGCTGCCCTCCTGCGAGCTGCTCATTTTGTCTGAGTTACCGTCCTGTCTTACTCAGTCCTCAGACTTGCTCTCGGCCTATGTTAAACCACCGATTTGAGTCAGCCTCATGCTTTACATATGCTATTTATAACCGCTAATTTATGTTTTCAGGATATTTCATGGAGCAGCCGGTCTTTGTGTCACCGTAAGGAGGTAATAAGGAAACACATAGTATTTAGATGGGTGGCCACAGCGATTGTCATTTCGCGTGAGGACTGCTATTGTAGGACGCATGTAAAACTGCAAGGGATTTTTTTTCCTCTTCAGGATAAGCCCCTGTGTATTAAATATTCATCTGCGGTATGAGACTGCTACAGCATTTTCTTGTTTCTTCATCTTTATTTTCTTGTGGAAATGTATTTAGATGTCTACAATAGGTATTGTTCTCATAAAATGCTCTTCACTGCAACTGGTCCCCTGAGCAAAACTTAAAATCTTCATCCACAGCTGTTCCAAAACACACTCACATGCATTCCCTTCAGCCTATGGGGTCATCTCTGAATAGCAACGCTAGAGCACAGTTGAGAGCTTGAACCCTGGCAAGCTCTTGACTTTGAGCTTTGGGGTAAGATATTGACGACTGGAATCCTGAAGACTCTTTGCCCTTATCAAGGACTTGATCCTCTCCCCAGCCGCCTCATTTCCAAAGGTGACACTGTGTGTCTTAGGCCATCTCAGGTTCTTTGGCTGAGTTGAAGAGACGGGGCGGGGGGGAGGATGGACGATGACCTAGGTCCTTCTTCTAAAGATGTAGCCCATGAGGCAAAGGTCCCCAAGGGGGTTCCATCTCAAGGAGTGGTGGAGAGAAGTGAGCAATGTGTTATAGGTTGTGTGGAGCAGGTCACCTGTCCCCTCTGCTGGACAGTCACGGTCCAGTGGTGCAGCAGGTCTGTGGAAATCAAAAAGTGGAAAGAGTGGGTGGGGACCAGTGGGCATTCATACCACACCTCTGAGCAATTTATTCTCCTCTAATGAATGTACTTCCAGATCACTGCAGAAGAATGGTTCTTAAAGTGTGGGCCTGGGTCAGCAGCATCACCATCACCCAGGTTCTGATTTGAAATGCAAACGCAGAAGTACTGAACTCTGGGAGTGGGGCCCACTGTCTGATGTAGCAGGCCTTCCAGGTGACATGTGCTCCCTGCTGAGAACCAGGCACTTACTGGTTTCATTAAGTTCTTCTGTTCCTAGCAAAACAACAAGGATGGCCTTTCCCTCCCTCTTTGTGCCCCTGGATAGGCCTAGTGCTGTGGAGGACACCGGCAGGGACTTGCTTTCTGCCCTAAAAACCAAGTTGCTGGCTGACAGGGAGGCAGG
The DNA here is from genome assembly GCA_963574575.1 of Galagoides demidoff. Taxonomy (NCBI): domain Eukaryota; kingdom Metazoa; phylum Chordata; class Mammalia; order Primates; family Galagidae; genus Galagoides; species Galagoides demidoff. The sequence goes on along the minus strand of CAUYQV010134676.1, from coordinate 9,803 downwards.
CCTAGTGTAGTCTTGCTGAGTAGAGGGTGTATAAGCCACCAAGTCACCAAGTTCTGGTGCCAGGAAAAAGACAAGCTTGAGTCAGATGAAAGAGAGTTCGAATCCTATTTTTACTGGTCACTAGCTGAATGTCTTGAACAGATTGTGTAACCCAAGTCTTACTGTCTTCACTTACAAATTAAAGCTGTAATATCTACCAAACAGGAATGTTATAGGGAATAAAAAGCATGGCTGCCTAGTGAGGGCCCAATAAAAGTTTGTTTTAAAAATGAAAGGTGAAGATACGGAACTATAAAAGGATGTCTCTGTGCCCTGGCCAGCCCCAAGAATACTTCCTTTTGCTTCCCTTGAAGCTTGAACCAAATGGGCCTGCTTTACATAAATAAGCAAGACGACCCCTACGTCTCTTACGACTGCTAATGCTAGCAGCAGTATATTGCTATAACCATGGCTAACGTTTTGGGAACCCTTACAGTATGCCAGGAAGTGTGCTGAAAAATGTCCATATATACTCTTTTTTGTATTTTCATAGTGATTTTATGAGAGAAGTATGGTAGCCAGAATAATGACCCACTAAAGATGCCCGCACCCTAATCCCCAAAACCTGTGAATGTTCCCAGGCATGGAAAGAGACTTTGCACAGTGATTAAATAGGAACTTTGAGATGGGGAGATGATCCTAGATTAATTGACTGAGCCTGGTGTAATCACGGGTCTTTATAAGGGGGAAGCAAGAAAGGCAGAGGGAGAGAAGGAGGTTTGATGACAAGACACAGGAGATAGAGAGAGAGATCTGAAGATGCAGGCCTGCTGGTTTTGAAGATGGAAGCCAGATGGAGAAGGGCAAAGGAATACAGGGAGCCCCTAGAAACTGGACAGGGCAAGAAAACAGGCTTTCTTCTAAAGCTTCCAGAAGAAATACAAGCCTGCCAACTCCTTGATTTGAAGTCCTCTGACCTCCACAATGGTAAGAAATACATTTGTGTTGATTTCAGTCACTAGGTTTGTGAAGATTTGTTATAGCAGCCATCAGGAACTAGTGTAGGAAGCATTACTACTGTGCCCGTTTGACAGATGACTCACCTTGGGGCACACAGGTTGGCCGATAGTGCAGCGTCCACATCCAGTCCAGTCCCCCCCGCCCCCACGCAGAGCTGCTGCTGTGGTAACTCTGTCCCTCTCAGAGTGCATGTCCTTCATAGGTGAGGCTGTCTTCTGATAACAGCCTGGTAGAGTCAATAGAAAGGTCCAGCCTGGGATGCTGCCCAAGAAACATCATCACTTTGTGATGAAATCAGATAAAAATGTTTCTTCCCAGGTGTTGTGAGCTGTTGCTCTTTTCTGAAACAGTTTGTAAGAAAGATAGTCACAGAAGGTGTTCTTGAAGGAAAAACAGGCAGGGCCTTCCGCATCCAATACAGATCAATCAACTGCTGGAAGACAAACCCAAAAAAGAATGCTTTTCTCATGAAAATGGCATGAAAATCCCACCACCAACAATTAAGGAACACGAAGGCCAAGGAAGGCTAAAGGCTGTTTCAGAGCACACTGCGCCTACCTGAGGCTGGGGTATTCACTTCCCATGTGAACAAAGGGGCAGGAATCGGTGAAGAACCTCACTTAGCAAGGTTATCCTCCCCTTGCTGGAGAGGAGGAGGCAGGGCTGGCCACCAAGAGAGAAGCTACGGGCAGAGGATGCCAGGTGGTAGGGAGTTGTTCAGACCCCAAAGAGCCACAGACTTTTTAGTGTCAAAGTCAAGCCAGGGCCTGCAAGGAGCCCAGACTTTATTTGAAGCTGTGTACAGGGTTGAGGCAGAGAGAGACCTGATGATGGATTCAGTTCAAACAGATGCCAGTTGCTGGCTTGGGGCTCGGCAGGTGCTAGGGGATAAGAGAGGGTCAGCTGGAGGAATGAGGCCTTCTTATGCTGTGGGTGGAGGAACACAGCAATTTCACAAGTTCCTCTAAGGCCGTGGTTCTCAACCTGCCTAATGGCACGCCCTTTAATACAGTTACTGTGGGTCACAACCCACAGGTTGAAAAGAACCACTGCTCTAAGGTGAGACAGCAGGATGGAGGTGCAGGAGAGTTCAAAGGGTAGTGGGGCTTGGGGGAAGAAAGAAATCACAACTAACTGGAAAGAAATGAACAGTAGTTGAGAGGTCAGTTCTAGGCAGGTTGCAAGCTGGACACAGTCACATAAGTGATCTCATTTAGGCCATTATAGCTTGAGGCTTAGAGAGGCTAAATAATGTGCCCAAACACAGCTAGTACCTGCCAGGACCAAGATAGAAGCTCAGTGTTTTGATTTCAAGCCCAGTGTACTTTCCACCACACTGAGCTGACTCCTGGGGGGTGGAGGGTAGGATCATAAAATGCCTCATGTATTATTTAATGATGTGGAAAGATGGTCAAGAGATATGGCTAACTGGAGAAGGCTGGTAATGTGATCTAGCTCCTATTGACACTCATACATTTACCCTAAAAACATCAAGATTAATGTATAATACACTATAATACTATCCAATACGTTTGAGTGTTCGAAGTTTGAGGTTATTATTTTCTAGCTAATCTATATTTTACAAGTTTTCTACAGGAGAAACAAAGTATTCCTAAATACTAATACGATGCTGGGCTTTTAAAACTCCTTGGTGATTCTGTCAGAGCAACAGTTTTCAAATATTTCAGAGGTAGGTGGTAGGGCTGAGACCAGGTTGAAGGGCCCTGAGTGCCAGGTTAAAGCTTTGGTACTGAGTTCCACAGATTATGAAGGTGGCAGTTGAGATGCTCCACTAAAAGTGACCCCTTAAATGTGGTAGGTGATCGAGAGCTATGTTTAACAAGTTGGTTTTTCAATATAGGAAGTGTGGGGAAACTCCATGAGCCCAGCCTTGCTGGTTTTGGGTTGTGGCACACTATCACCACCTGGTGGTCACATAACCAAATTGTAGGTGTAATGGCCTTAGACCCCTTGTAAGAGAAACTTCTCTATATGAAAGCCAAAAATCATGGTCAAGTTGTTTGTATCCCCCTCAAACTTCTGAAAGTTTATAAATACCTAGGTAAGGAACTGAGTGTTTAGTGTTAACTTGAATGTCTCTAGTGGTGTATCAGCATTTCTTTAAGTAACTTAAAATTGTTCAAACCTACCTATATCTGGAATATATACCGTGTTTCCCGGAAAATAAGACCTACTCCCAAAATAAGCCCTAGCAGGATTTCTATGCATTTGTTAAATATAAGCCCTACCCTGATAATAAGACCTAGTGATGGGCGGGGCTATGTAGCACATCTGCATAGCCACACCATGCATTTCGGTGAGGAGCAGTAAGGAAGACTGGAATACCTTTTATCTGCCACACTTCCTTTCTCTGAGCCATTCACACTTGCGTGGGTGCACATGTGGTAACTGTGGTAGCAGGCATCCTATTGTGCATGTGCAAATGGCTAGGGGAAAGGAGTTCATGCATCACTAGTGCCAGCCCCACCAACAAGGTCAGCTCTCCCGTCAGGTTCCAGAAGATGACTTAACTGTATTTGAATAAATGTAGATTGTTCTATTATACTTAATAAAAATAAGACAACCCCTGAGAATAAGCTCTAGTGTGTCTTCTTAAGAAAAAATAAATACAAGACAGTGTCTTATTTTTGGGGAAACACGGTAGATATCTAGATCCAGCAGGAAGCTGAGAAGACTCAATAGCTTTGAGATGTATAATGAAAGGGAAAAAAAAACTTTCTTAATAATTCCTAGGAGGTTGACATTTAAGAGACTTCTCTGCTGAGTACGAAGCGAACAGTGATTTTTACAGACACTCTTGTTTCAGCTGATTCCATGGCCTGATTAGATGTCATTACAACAAGGACTGGATTTTGAACAGAAGACGTATTGGAGATTCAGCTGATTCTGTGATTTTTGTGTGTCACTGCAGCCAATTTGAGACATATGGCAACTACAAGTTCCTTATCATTCTCTATTATAATTCCAGGGAGGGCAAGTCTTAAGAAGAGGTGAGCGTGACTGGGCTTAGATACTTGGCGAGGGGGTTGTGGAGATGAAAATGGGGAGTTTTCATCTGATTATTACAATAATCAGTATTAATATATATATCTGATTATATATTATTATAATCACAAATCTGATTATAGAGATGTGGATGAAAGAAAAGGGCCTTTGTTACCATGTTGGCCATTGGCAGAGTAGCTGCTGATGACACTTAATGGGTCTGTTCTGCTTCACACGTTGCCGTCTCTGTGTGAAGTGAGCACTGTACCAGGAGTCCTGGGTTTGAGCTCTGGCTCCACCTCTAACTAGCTTTGTGACTTTTGCTAAGATGACCTCTCTGAGGCCACGTGCTCCTGAGCTATAAAGCTTGGTTCTCCATTTCCCCCTCCTATAATATCATCGTGCTGTGAGGTTCATACAAAAAGCACTGGGTAAATATCAGGTGGTAGAATAGCTATCAATGGATGTGCAGTTTCTCGTGCGAGTCTAAATGCTAGATAAGGTTGACTTCTTGTTCCTCCCCTGTCCTGTCCTGTTCCTTCTGTTCTTCTTCCAGCTCACGCTCTGTGTCTATTCCTGTTCTAACTCCCCTTCCTGTCCCTGGGCTCTTCTATCTAACCATATTCAGAAGGCCGACATGGGAAACTATTCTGGTTTTCCAAGTTGTGTCTTATGCATCTGTGTTTTATTCACTAGAAACTGGTCAGTTCCACAGGTCCTGAACACTGTTGGTGTAATTTTTTTTTTGAGAGAGAGTCTCACTATGTCACCCTTGGTAGAGTGCTGTGGCATCACAGCTCACAGCAACCTCAAACTCTTAGGCTTAAGTGATTCTCTTGCCTCCCAGCCTCCCAAGTAGCTGGGACTACAGGAGCCTGCCACAATGCCTGGCTATTTTTTGGCTGTAGTTGTCATTATTATTTGGCAGGCCCAGGCTGGATTCAAACCCGCCAGCTCTGGTGTATGTGGCCCGCGCCCTAGCTGCTGAGCTACAGGTGCTGAGCCTGTTGGTGTCATTTTTGTCTCTTCATCAGTGTCCTTAGTAACCTCTGAAAGAAAAAATTCTCAAAAATGTTTCCGTATCTTTTTAAGAAAAGCTCCATGCTTTACATTTGCTACGTTTCTCCTCCGCATACTGTAATACTCTCTCATTGCAGGGATGGGTCTCACTCAGAGGCGTCTGAGAAACTTGCATACATTAAAAGTGAAGGTTTCAGGGTCCCACCTTGAGCTAGAGTCAAGATTCTGCCCTTCAGGTCTGTGCGACCTTGAGTGAGTTACTTCATTTTTCTGGGCTTCAGATCTTGATCCATAAGCTGAAAAGCTGTAAGCCACAGACAGTAGTGCTGCGGATTGAATGAGATCTCTACAAGTGTCTAGATTCTTAAGGGATAGATACTGATAATTCTCGTAAGGCAGGCTTATACGTTTAGCATTGCCACCTGCTCTGTGCAATTAAGAATGGGTTGAGGTTTTCAGCTTCATGCTCAGGGCTGAGGTCCTGGGATGTTGTTTCTCCCCCTTTCCTCTCGACGTACCCCCTTCTCCCAAAGTTGTTCCTGTGTTTCCACTCTTCAAAGGATCCCCAGAACCCTTAGGTCCTCCGGGGTCAGGGTGGGTGGGTCCAAAGATCTCCAGCTCTGTTCTAATCAGGCTTTTGATCTATTTTACATATTGGAGTTTAGAATGAGATGTCTTTGGGTAAAGGCTCTACAGAAAAAAAGACAAAAGAGTTTTGAAAACTACCAACCACTGGCCTTGGTCTAGGATAAAAACACTGGATCAAAAGACGGAATTAGATAAAGGACTAGACTTTGGTGAGGTATAGCGGCTATAAAATCACAGAAATGCTCTGGAAATCAAGAGGGGACCTGGATACACACAGCCACTTTTGAACTGTTGAGAAAATGGGGCTGTCATTCCAGCAAGAAATAACCCCAGCGGATGACAGTTGGAGGTGCATCCACGATCAGTTTTTTAGTTGATGGCGTTTTTCCTAGCCCAGAGCTGGTGGAAAACCATGTCCCTGGACGCCTGGTGTGGTGTTGACACAGGGAAGGTGCTCCCCAGGTTGGAGCAGCAGGAAGGTGGAAAGAAGGCCACCGTTTTTTCTCGCACACGCAAACGCCGTATTTCACAATTATAGCAGTTGCTTCGCTGGGGTTTGTGAGGAGGGCCTGGGGAGAGAAACAAGCTGCTTGCTTCTCAGTAGAAGCTTTGGAAGGTGCAGCAAGCTCTGGGAGTGGGGTGGGTGCTCCTGGTGACTTGGGCAGAGCTCCCAGTCTGCCTCTGAAAAGCTTCTCTGCTGTCCCGTGAACAGCACGGCCGTCTTCACTATTGACGGGCCCTTGCAGCTCTGTGGTGCTTCTTGGAAAGTGCTTTGTCATTACCTGGAACAATTATATTTTTTCCTGTTGTGCCTCTGTACCTCCGTTAATTTTTCAAAACTCTGTCTTTCAGCTCACAGATCACTCTAACCCTTCACAGGAACCCTCCATATAGCCTGCATGTATGGTAAAGAAAAAAAGTGTTAATTTAGGCCTTACTGATTCAGAATTTGTGATAACCATGCCAGAGGTTGAGAAAAATTGTAGCTAGTACTGTCTGGGAGGAAAGGGCTTGCCGGAGCAAGTTCACGAAGGGCTCAGAGATGCTTGAGAGCATACAGCCTGCTGTCCTAACGACAAACCTTTCTTGGCTGTTCATTAAAACGGGATCTTTAGAAGACAGTGGTGCCCTATTTAGGATGGTGCTGCACTCCCTGATAAAAACAATGGCACCTGATTGTTCGGGGGAAAAGCCAACGTTTTGCTTTTTTGAAAAAAAAATTCTACTGACCCGCCACTTCTAATCTCCCTAATTAGTCTGAAATAGAGTGGTTTTTACCACACATGAAAATTATCAGCCTGCCAGCAACTGCTGGTAATTTTGAGGTTTAGAGACGACAGAGAGACAAGAAATATGGAAAATAGCCCTAAAGTGCTGATGAAACCTTATACTCCAAGTCAGAAAAAGCCCCTGTTCCTACGTAATTCAGAATATAGCTTCCCCGTGTTCTTGATTGGAGACAGGCCACTGAGCCACGTGGGCTCACCTACTGGCTATTCCTTTGGCACTGAGACACCTACACTCCCTTAAGAGATGAAATCTCCAGGTGTAGGAGCTTCTGGGTTTTTGGTCTCTGTTTGGTTGACTAAGGATTTAACTGACCTGGTCATCTATTGAGCCTCATCTCAATCATCTGACGACTTTGGATCAAATCCTTCTATTGCTCACTTGCTGTGTTACCTTGGGCCAGTCGTTTCAGTTCAGACACTTCTCCGTTCCTCCACGTGAATAATGGAGAGAACAGCCTCGTTTTGGAGAAAGAAATAATCAGGAAGGAGCTCAGTAGAGTCCTTTGCATGTACAAGGCTCTCAGTGAACGGCGGCTGAGATTTTAAGTGTGCTGGGTGATGGTTTTGAGATGAGAAGATCACACCAGATTCCCTGTGACTAACTCTGTGCAAGTCATCTTTGTCCGGAGCGAATCAGCAGCTGTGATTTCTCCGTCCCCAGGTACCACTGGTTTTTATGTCCATGGTGTACCCTGCTCTGTGCACATCTGGTATCGATTTCCTATCTCTTTCCTGAGCTTCTCCTCTTCCCTTCTTAGCAAGTACAAATCTTGAATTGTCCTTACCTGAAGATCAGGCTCACATCTCTGCGTTGGTCGCCGCTGTTGTTTTCTGGACTCATTTATTAGATTCCAGAACCTTCTACATGCCCTCCCCTCTGAAGCCTTTACCTGAAAGATTTCTGGCTTCTGATATGCTGGCTTGCCTCTGAATAGATGTGCACAGGTCCCATCATGACACTCATCTCTAGCCTTTGGCCCTGATACCTGCTCTATCCCAAAGCACTGTCTACGTGGTTTGTCCATTGGGCCCAACCCCTGGCCTGTTGAATTTCGAGGCAGCCTTCCATGTTTTAGTATACAAATACTAAAGCAACTGATGTTTACAAATGTGTATGCACACACAACTAAATGGAGAAATAGAAAGATAATTGGGGAATAGCAAATCGAATGTTGATAAAACCTCACTGAAATAGATGGAAAGAAATCTTGATGTGTTAAGTGTGTTTGTTTCTGTTGCTGCTTGGAACCACTGGCATTGACAAATCCATTCATTCACTGACTTATCACCCAGCGTAATTTGGGCTCCTGCACCTTATAAGCTACTCTGCTGAGTGCACCGAGTGTCACATAGGCGGGAAGACCTGCTCTGACCCTATTAAATGGAATATACGACAATTCTGTGTTCTGTCAAATTCCCCAGTAATAGTGGCCTTGTTTCTAGTTTTGTGTTGAAGACTTGTAAGCAGCTGGAAACTAGTCACAAAACCTAGTTGTTGAGCTGGCCAAAGTAGGTTTTACTGAAATGAAGGACGGATTGTGTGTCTGCAGGCTTCATTTACGGTCTCAGTTCTTTCTCTAACTCACTCTGGGACCATCGGTAAAACACTTCACCATTTCCTATCTTGTTTTTTTTTTTTTCCTTTTTGAGACAGAGTCTTATCCAGAGTCCTGGATAGAGTGCAGTGGCATTGTAGCTCACAGCAACCTAGAACTCTTCGGCTTGAGCGATTCTCTTGCCTCAGCCTCCCAAGTATCTGGGACTACAGGCATGTACCACTTTACCCAGCTAGATTTTCTGTTTTTAGTAGAGATGGGCGTCTTGCTCTTGCTCAGGCTGGTTTTGAACTACTGAGCTCAGGTCATCCACCTGCCTCAGACTCCCAGAGTGCTAGGATTACAGGTGTGAACCACCGTGCTTGGCCCCTATCTTGGTTTCTTTAGCCCCAGAAGGAGGCAGCCGGTTTAGGTGAGCCAGATCTAAAATTCTATTAATTTATAAAAGTTAATTTGAAATGTCAGGGCACAAAAAGGAAGCCATAATGGCTGTCCCCTTGCCTCTTTATGTTACTCACAGTTGGGGAACTCCTCACTGAGACTCTTATAGCACCAGACATGCCCCCACCTGGCAGCACCCCCTGCATGAACATTCCAGCCCTTGTTGCTGCTACTGTGTGTGTGGCCTGGCAGGCCTTTAACAAGACTGAATTCTATAAAAATACATACTAACTATGAGATTTTTAATTTTGCTTTAAAATTGTTTTCAGTTCATGCTATGTAGAGGACAAAATCAGGTGTATGGAACAATCACCATCGTAATGACCTAGGACCACGGACAGGAGCCCAAGGTCCTCAAGTACATGTTGTGATGGGATAGATGGTGATCCCGGAGCTTTGTCGTGTATGCATATGACGTTGGAAAAGCCTTATATGACGCTGCAGAGCACATGCGTTTCAGTTTATATAAGGAGCTGTATCAGGCCTATACTCTGAAAAAAATTTCTTCTTTTTCCTTTTTTTTTTTTCCGAGACAGAGTCTCACTCTCTTGCCTATGGTAGAGTACAGTAGCATCAGCCTAGCCCACAGAAACTTCAAACTCTTGGGTTCAAGTGATCCTCTTGCCTCAGCCTCCCAGGTAGCTGGGACTACAGGCTCCTGCCACAGTGCCTGGTTATTATTATTTTATATATTTAGTAGAGATGAGGGGGACCCCCCGTGCTCAAGCTGGTCTTGAACTCCTGAGCTCAAGCAATCCTCCCACCTTGGCCTCCCAGAGTGCTAGGATTACAGGCATGAGCCACCATGTTGGCCTATACACTGAAATATTTTTAAGGCCATCTTTCATTTCTGACTATAGAGAAAATATGTACTCATTTTGGAATAGAAAAGAAAAACACTTTC
>CAUYQV010134673.1:0-20625 GCA_963574575.1 Galagoides demidoff | reverse complement strand
CCCCAGGGATACAACAAATGCTCCAACAATATGAATCTGTAGGTGCCTGGCCAAGAGGCCACGCATCTGAGGTTTGGCCAAAGCACTGGAAGCCATGGTAGTTACTGTCCTTGGTGGATTGCCAACCTCAACACGTCCTTCTCAGCTGAGGTACACACAACTGCCCAGATCTCTTTTACTTACCTGCTGTTGGATTGGACAACATCTCTTCCATTTTCATCTTCAGTCCTATCATTAAGTTGACTCCTCATATTTGAAAAATGGCTCTAGTGGTCATAGCTTCTGTCCTTTCTAGTGTGACAAGATATATTCAGGGCTAATCTTGTGTGTTTCCTTCTTGAATCTGTAGTTCTTCAAAAAGCATTGGCTCTTTTTTTCCCCCCTGTTATAAGTTCTCACTCTGTTACCCAAGCTAGAGTGCAGTGGCATCATAACTCACTGTAACCTCATGCTCCTGGATTCAAGGTTCAAGTGATCCTTCCTAAGCTTTCTGAGTAGCTGGGATTGCAGATGTGCACCATCATGCCTGGCTTATTTATTTATTTATTTATTTATTTATTTATTTATTTATTTATTTTTGAGACAGAGTCTCACTTGGTTGCCCTTGATAGAGTGCTGTAGTGTCACAGCTCACAGCAACTTCAAACTCTTGGGCTTAAGCGATTTTTTTTGCTTCAGCCTCCCAAGTAGTTAGGACTACAGGCACCCACCATAACACCCAGCTATTTTTTGTTGCAGTTGTTTTAGCTGGCCAGGGCTGGGTTTGAACCTGCTACCTTCAGTGTATGTGGCTGGTGCAGTAACACTGTGCTACGGGTGCCGAGCCTGGCTAATTTATTATTATTATTTTTTTTTAGATATGTGGTCTTGCTGTGTTGCCCAGGCTGGTCCTGAACTTCTGACCTTAAGTGATCCTCCTGCCTTAGCCTCCCAAGTTGGGATTGTAGGCATGAGCCACTATGCCTGGCTCTGGCCTCCTATTCACCTTCTGTTTCTTTGAAGACATTGTCAGATGTGTTTAGTGACATGTAAAATTCTTCCTAGTCTTCATTACTGATGTGATTTTTTTCCTCTTTAATTTCTAATTTTTCCTGAATTCTTTCATCTAATTTCTGTAAATTTTAGTTCTGTTTATTGTATCTGGAATCTTCTTTGAGCTCATTTTGAAATAGTAGGCTAGTTTTTAAAACCTGTTTTTCTGGTGGTCATTTTTATAGGTATGTTATTCTGCTCATTCTCTTTTTCCCCTTAGAGCTATGTATGACTTTTGACTTCAATTACTTATTTTTACAAAATTAGTTTTTCTGAACTTTTAGAAGATGGCTTGGTTAAGAGTAACATTTCCAACTTTTTTTTTGAGACAGAGCCTCAAGCTGTCACCCTGGGTAGAGTGCTGTAGCATCATAGCTCACAGCAACCTTCAACTGCTAGGCTCAAGCGATTTTCCTGCCTCTGCCTCCCAAGTAACTGGGACTACAGGTGCCTGGCCTGGGCTGGATTTGAACCCGCCACATCCAGCATATGGGCCCAGCGCCCTACTCCTTTGAGCCACAGGTGCCACCGAAGCCTCCAACTTTTTCATAGAGCTTATTTTCTGTTGTTTTCAGGTAGTATTTGCAAATCTGATGGTTTGATTTCTGAGATTTCCTAGTTTTGTAACCCTCTGTTTTTATTCCTTTGGCTCTCTTTCTTATAGGGGTCCTATATAATTTTGATTCTGTTAACAGCAATTTCTTCTCAATATGAGGCCATTTTCTCAGTCTTCAGTTTTAAGGTTTTATGGAGGCTAACCTGTTCCATAGCTGTCAAATCTCTTTTACTTAACCTGCTAATGGATTGGACAACAACTCTTCCATTTTCATCTTCAGTCCTTAAATGTGCTGCCTGTACTTTCTGTTGAAATACCGTATTGGCTCTTTTGGTGGTCCTCTATTCTTGGATCTATTAGACACCCTATTGTTTACCTTTGCTTTTGTGTGTACTGATGCTGAAACCCCATAGGTCTTAATAGATGTTATTGTTTTGTCTCCATCCCTTAGAGATAGCCAGATAATACCTAGTTATGTAGTAAATGTCCGTTAGTGTTTTGGTTTTGCTGTCTAATGCTTTGTTTTTATGAGAGTATTTGTGGAGATTCCAAATCAATTTGTACAAAATAAAGATGTTCTGGTGGCATATTAACTTGTAGATGTGCTTGGATTATTTATTAGATAATGAATGACTAGAAACTTCGTGACTAGAAGCTTTTTTACTTGATGGAGGAAAATTGGTGTTAATAGTAGTACATTAATTTATTGAATTTTTTTTTTTTTTTGCAATTTTTGGCCTGGGCCTGGTTTGAACCCACCACCTCCAGCATATGGGGCTGGCACCTTACTCCTTTGAGCCATAGAGCCACCCCAATTTATTGAAGTTTTAAAAAAAAATTTCATTTTGAGACATAGTCTTACTTGTTGTCCGGGGCTAGAGTGCAGTGGCATCATTATAGTTCACTGCAATCTCAAACTCCTCAGTTCAAGCAATCCTCTGGCCTCAGCTTCCTGAGTAACTGGGACTTTAAGCATATACCACCATCCACCATGCCCCGGTGATTTTCCTATTTTTTGTAGAGATGGGAGTCTCACTATGTTTCCTAGGCTGGTTTTGAACTGCTGACAATAATCCTCTTGTCTCTGCCTCCCAAAGTGCTTAGACATGAGCCACCATGCTTGGCCATCATGAAACATTTATTGAGTATTGTGGAGACACTATACTTGGGGTTAAAAAGCACAACAAAATTAATAAAAGATGATGTATCTGGAAGGAAGCTAATGCTTTATGCTTACTTTTCACCAACTTGTTTGAAAGCTAAGTTTTATGACAGTAAATCTATGATTATGAAATTCAGAGTCTCTACTTTCCATTTACTTTAGGGCCTTGTACAGGCCATTTATATTCTACCAGTTTCTGTGTCTTGTCTTGATGCTTATCTTTCTTTGGAAAGATTTTTTTTTTTTAAGAGACAAGGTTGTTCTGTTGGCCAGGCTTGAAGAGCAGTGGTGTCATCACAGTTCACTGTCATCTCCAATTCCTTAGGTTCAGTCACTCCTGCTGAGTCTCTGGGACTGTAGGCACATGCTACCACACCTGGATAATTAAAAAAACTTTTTTTTTGTAGAGACAGGATCTCTGCTTGTTGATCAGGCTGGTCTTGAATTCCACACCTCAAGTGATCTTTCTGCGTCAGTCTCCCAAAGTACTGAGGCATGATGAACCATAGCACCTGGGCCTATCTTTAGAAAGGTCTCGAAGGATAATTATGTATTACTTATGAAGTGTTCTATGTTCATAAAAAATTGATCTCTGCTCTATTTTTATTTTTCTTGAGGGGATTTTAAAAAATATATAAAATGGGACTTCCTTTTATAATGGTTAACTAGCCATTAGAGACAAAATTTTATACTTTTGTTCTTTGTATTATTTCTATAGGTAGGTTTTCTCCCATTAAAAAGATTTTACTAAGCTAGGTGTGGTGGCTTTCACCTGTAATCCTAGCACTTTGGAGGCTGAAGTGGGTGGATTGCTTGAGCTCAGGATCAGCCTGAACCCCATTGCTAGAATTAGCCGGGCCAGGTAGCTGGCGCCTGTAGTCCCAGCTACTTAGGAAGCTGAGGCAAGAGAACTACCTGACCCCAAGAGTTTGAGATTGCTGTGAGCTAGCACTCTATTGAGGTGGCAAAGTTAGACTGTCTCAAAAAATAAATAAATACATAAAGATAAAAAGATTTTAGTAGAACATGTAGCACTTTGCCAAATATAAATACATCAGAAAATAGTTGAAATATGTGAAATATTTACTTGGGCCAAGATAGTTTTTCTGTTATTTTATTAGGAATTAAAGACCTAAATGTAGACCCACTGAGACCAGTACATTCTCCTATTTATAGATATGACAGCTTTGGGGCTTAATTCGCAGAGTAAACAAAGTTTATTTAAGTGGGAAAAGGGAAGAAACCCCCAACCTATAGGTTATGGTTGGAAGTTATACAGTGACATTTTAGTCTCAAATCTTCGGGGGCATTTTTCTTCATACTCTACCCCCCACACAATTGATTCTAATCAGCAGGATTATATCTGTTAATTCAATCGATAGCTCTTATTTCTTCCTAGAATGAGTCCGAGAGATCTTAGGAAATAACTTTTGTTGAGCAAGGCCTCCCAACAATAGTTTGAACTATTGGCTGAATTAATGGGTAATTTAGTTTGTCATATTTTTCTTCCATTATTCTTTGGTTTAAATATGTTTATATGTTTATACAAGTATTGAGGTTGTATGGCATTACAATTATTTAGAGAAGCAGTATTTTTTAAGACATCTTTGTCTAATCTGCTTTCAGGTTCATGCGTGGGAAATTTCCGACCAATTGTTACAGATCCGACAGGATGTGGAATCATGCTATTTTGCTGCACAAACCATGAAAATGAAGATTCAGACCTCATTTTATGAGCTCCCCACAGACTCTCATGCCTCTTTACGGGACTCATTGCTAACCCATATCCAGAACTTGAAAGACTTGTCACCTGTCATTGTAACGCAGGTAAATCCTGTGCTTCTGGTTAGGGAAATTTGTAGGGCCATTTATATTTACAAAGTTTATTTTAATTGACTTTGCTAGGCCATGTGAGGTAATGTTAACAACTTTTTTTAGAGATGCATTGTTATATTCTTACAAATGAATAGAAAATGACAATTTTAATCTTTTGTATTAATCTTAGAGTTCAGTTGGTTTTAAATAAACTTAAATACCAGAAATGGCAAAGGTGAGTGTATGTTTTCACAGGTATGCATATGACCTCTACTGTTAAAATTATAAGATTAAAATATATTATGGGCCTGGTGTGGTGCTTATTCCTATAATCCCAGCACTGAGGCAGGAGGATTGCTTGAGGCCATGAGTTTGAGACTAACCTGGGCAATGTAGAAAGACTCTGTCTCTAAAAAAATAAAAATAAGAGAATTAGCTGCGCATGGTGGCATGTACCACAGTCTAGGTACTTAGGAGAATGAGGCAGGAGGAATGCTTTAGTTTGAGGTTACAGTGAACATTGAGTGGACCACTCTACTCCAGCCTGGGAAATAGAGCAAGACTCTGTCTCAAAAAACAAACAAACAAACAAAAAACTATACGCACAACCAAAACTGTACTATGTGGTTTTTTTCTGGCCTTATTGTCTGGTAAAGGTCTCATCGTCAATGAATGAAACTCAGTGAACTAGAGCATCTGGCCTTTCCCTCTTAGGGAAATATGTGAGTTAGAAAGGAAAATTGGAAGCTTGGGTGAATTCATACTCACATGTGTTCTCTGCCTGGCATAGAAGTGCCCTTGAAGAGAAGGCTTTATGTAAGGCTTCAACATGAGAAATGGAAAGAGAAGGGAAATGGCAATCCATTACTTGAGGACTGAGTCAAAGGTCTTACTTTGTCAGTAGCTTTGGCCTTTTGGCAAAGTATAATTTATCTGTCCATGAAGTTCTGTGATATTGCCAATTAAATGTAAGTATTGGTGTATTTTGAGGAAATTCTCTAGACTGTTATTTTTGTTTTTAATTTATAAAGGTTAACTTTTAAATCCCAGCAATTTGTAGCTAATCCAGGAGAGTTTACACAATATATATATATGTATGTTTGTGTGTGTGTGTGTGTGTGTGTATGTATGTATATGTAGGGATTAGGAAAAATGGGGGAGGGTCAGTCTCAGTTGTCATGTCATTTGAAAGAAATTTAGTTTCTTGGCTTTCCAATTAATGTTGATGGTAACACTATATTTCTGTTCATCTGTTCTCAAGAGATTTATTTAATCTCTCTTCTTATTTAGCTGGCTTTAGCAATAGCAGACCTTGCCCTACAGATGCCTTCCTGGAAGGGATGTGTACAAACATTGGTTGAAAAGTAAGTAATTTGTATCCACTGTATACTAACTAGCATTTGACATTGTCATAAACTTACACAGAAATTTGTTAGCAGTATCTGGACAGTTTCCCTGAACTCTTAATACAGAATTATGTTATTAACCCTTGTCAAATTAAAACTCATCTAAAATTTAAATACTACAGAAATATATCATGTGGGATGTACCCCTGTAATTTATACATAAGTACACACGTTTGAATTTACTACAGCAATGTCTTTTATTGCCTTGTGGGTCATGCCCACTAACTGGTGTAATAGTGATTTTGTAAAAATGTTATTATAGGAGTTAAGATTATATTTAATTGAAGGTTGTTATAAATATATGTTCTTATTGACTGCGGTTTGTTTTGTATCTATCAGAGAGACAATATTCTTTTGAGATACATGTAGCCCACTATTTTAAATAAAACATTTCCTCATGGTCCTTGGGAAGATAATGTTGATATTTACTTGCGTTTTGGCATTTCATTGGGAAATTATTTTTTAACAAAAGTGAGTATCTTTTTATACTTTCAAGTATAGTGTATCATTAAAGAGTTTATATGGAGCTTAGTTTTTTAAGTAAATTTTGATTGAGAAGTTAGCACATGATCCTTGAAAAAATTCTCACAGTATGAAGCTTTCAAAGTACAGTGTGAACACCATTCCCCTTATCCTTGCATTTTGTAAGTAACCACTATTAACAATTGGCTAATAGACTTTCCTTTATGCATTTTATGAGAGTGCACTATGTATGAAAGTGTATTTTATTATCCTACTAAAGATAATACAATATGTGTTTATCCTTACATTGTGCATATATATTTTAATATGTCTATGTATTTTAGTATACCTATATACTCACTTATATTTAATATGTTTCATATACTTTTTTAACTTACTACTTTGTGACCATTTTTTATGTAATGACTTACAGACAACATTTTCATTATAATAGCTGTGTAGGAGGCATGTCAAAAGTATCCAGATGCCTATATCTCCTTTTTCCATAGTACACAGATGGATACTTTCTAGACAGCCCTCATATATTCCATTGTATAACTGTAACCTTTTTTATCCTATTTAATTATGGAGAACATTTATGTTTTTCCCATTGGTTTTGCTGTTTTAAAAATATAGCATTCTTTCAACTTTATATATTAAAAAAAAACTGTAGTACACATGTGTTTATTTATCTTTGCCTGTATATATTAGTTTTTTTTTTGAAAGAGAAATTGCTGGAAGTGAAACAGCTAGGTCAAAGATTATGCAGTTTGAAATTTTGATTGGGTGATCTTTCCAGATACTTTTTCAAAAGACTATACCTATGTTTAAAAGATAATGTCTCTTTTCTCCCCTGTAACAATGGTGGAAATGCCTCTTTTATTGTCATAGGTTATTCTGATGGATGCTATCTTATGTGCTTGTATATTTTCTGTTTTTAAATAACTTATATCTCTTCCCTTTTCTTTTGTAGATATAGCAATGATGTAACTTCTCTGCCTTTTTTGCTGGAAATCCTTACAGTGTTACCTGAAGAAGTACATAGTCGTTCCTTACGAATTGGAGCAAATCGGCGCACTGAAATTATAGAAGATTTGGCCTTCTACTCTAGTACAGTAGTGTCTCTATTGGTAAGTTAGTTTGAAATACTAAGTTGCTGCCCAGAAGCAGAAAGCCATGGTGGTTATTTTGTAATCCAGTTGCATTATTATGAAATGCTTTCTTTGCAAAATTCAGTGATGATGATTTATGTAACACTTTACAATTACAAAATACTTTCAGAACCTATACTTTTCAAACTTCTGTGTAACCCTAAAAATGTGATGTTATCTCTGTTTTATGAATGAGAAACAGGCTTTAGTGTTACATGACTATTACTTCAGAATTTGAACTCAGGTTTTTTTTTTTTTTTTAAAGAGACAGAGTCTTACTTTGTCACCCTCAGTAGAGTGCTGTGGTGTCATAGCAACCTCCAGCTCTTGGTTTAGGCAATTCTCTTGCCTCAGCCTCCTGAGTAGCTTGGACTACAGGCGCCTACCTGGCTATCTTTTTGTTGTAGTTTGGCCAGGGCTGGGTTCAAACCCGCCACCTTCAGTATATGGGACTGGCATCCTACTTGCTGAGCCACAGGCGCTGCCCTGAACTCAGGTTTTGAACCTTCTGGTTTTATATCCTGTGCCCTTCCACTTTATCCTACAAACTATCAGCTCTTAGTGAAGGACTGTGCTGAATATAATGCATATAAACTTACTTGACTAAGGAAAGGATCCTTTTTAATTGATATATAATAATCATGCATTTGCTACCTTGTTTGGGTTTCTTATATATTCTAGTTATTAATCCGGTAATTAATAGTGTATATGTGATATTTTTATGCAAGTGTACAATGTGTAATGATTAAATCAGGGTATTTGGGATGTCTGTCACCTCAAATAATCATTTCTTTGAGTTGGGAACATTCCAAATAATCTAGCTATCTTGAAGTATATGATAAATTATTAATTATAGTCATTCTCTTGTGTTGTTGAACACTGGAACTTTTTCTATACAACTGTATTTCTTTCTTTCTTTTTTTTTTTTGGTGACAGAATCTCACTATGTTGCCCTTGGTAGAGTGCTGTGGCATCACAGCTCACAGCAACCTCAAACTCTTGGGCTTAAATCATTTTTTTGCCTCAGCCTCCCAAGTAGCTGGGGCTATAGGCACCTGCCACAATGCCTGGCTACTTTTTTTTTTTGTTGTTGTTGTTATTTTGGCAGGCCTGGGCTGGGTTTGAACCTGCCAGCCCCAGTATATGTGGCTGATGCCCTAGGCACTGAGCTACAGTTACCAAGCCACAACTGTATTTTTGTACTTGTTAATCAACCCCACTTTATCCCCTTCTCCCTCTACTCTTCTCAGCCTCCAGTAATGACAGTTCTATTCATTATAGCCATGAGATCAATATTTTGTTCTCATATGAGTGAGAACATGTGATATTTATCTTTCTGTGCCTGGCTTACTTCATTTAACATAATGTCCTAAGTTCTGTTCATGTTGCTACAAATGACAGGATTTTATTTTTTATGACTGGATAATATTCTGTTGTGTGTGTATACTATATTTTCTTTATCTATTCATCTGTTGATGGGCATGGATTGATTCTGTGTCTCCACTGTTGTAAATAGTGCTGCAATAAACATGAAAGTACAATTGTTTCTTTCATATACTGATTTTCTTTCTTTTGGATATATACCCACTAGTGTATAGTGGGATTGCTGGATTATATGGTAATTCTAACTTTAGTTTTTCAGGGAACCTCTATATTGTTTTCTATAGTGGCTGTACTAATTTGCATTCCCACCAACAGTGTACAAATATTGCCCTTAATCTACATCCTTGCTAACATTTGTTATTTTCTGTTTTTTGGCAATAGCCTTTTTAACTGGTATAAGACAATATCTTGTTGTAGTTTTGATTATTTTTTTGGTAATTGGTAATGCTGAGCATTTTTTTCAAGTACTTGTTGGTCATTTGTATATCTTCTTTTGACAAATATGTTTTCAGGTTTTTTGGATTTTTTAGATAGTTTGCTACCAGGTTGTTTAGGTTCCTTATATATTCTGGTTGGTTATTCCTTATATATTCTGGTTATTAATCTGGTCAAATAGTTGCAAATATTTCTGTAGATTGTCCCTTCACTTTGCTAATTGTTTTCCTTGCTGTGCAGAAGCTTTTTAGCATGATATGTCCTATTTATCAATTTTTGCTTTGGTTGCCTGTGCTTTGGAGGCCTTACTCAAGAAATTGTTGCCCAAATCAATTGTCCTAAAGCATTTCCCCAATATTTTCTTTTAGAAATTTAATAGTTTGGGCGGTGCCTGTGGCTTAGTTAGTAAGGCACTGGCCCCATATACCAAGGTTGGCAGGTTCAAACCTGGCTTCGGCTAAAATGCAATAAAAAAATAGCTGGGCATTGTGGTGGGCACCTGTAGTCCCAGCTACTCGGGAGGCTGAGGCAAGAGAATCGACTAAGCCCAAGAGCTGTAGGTTGCTGTGAGCTGTGACGCCACCATACTCTACCAAGGGTGACAAAGTGAGACTCTGTCTCTTAAAAGAAAAAAGAAAAATTTAATAGTTTCATGTCTTATATTTAAGTCTTTAATCCATTTTTATTTGATTGTTGTGTAGGGTGAGAGATAGAGGAAAGGATTCTCTTTTAAAGATGAATTGAAATTTTGATAGGCAGTAGAAGACTTTACTTGACTTTTGAGTGATATCACAATTACAGATTTAAAAAAACAATTATAGATTAGTTAATTTAACCTCATTTGCAGATATAGGTGGAATTAAATCCTTTTCATTTAGTTGGAATTTTTAATACTCTAGACCAGGGTAAATTTATGGTCTACAGGCTGGCTGCCTGTTTTTGCAAATAAAGTTTGATTGGAGCCCAGCTACACACATTTGGTTATATATTGTCTATGTCCATTGTTTTGGACTACTCAGCAGAATTGAATATTTTTCTCAGAGACCATATGGCCTTCAAAGGCTAGAATATTTACCCAACCCTTTATAGAAAATGCTTACTGATTCCTGAACTAGATGGTATTAAATTGATTATCTAGCCCATATCTCATTTTTAGGTCTTTATAGTCCAGCTTCATTTTTTTTTCTTTTGAGTATTATTAATGACTGAAACAAAAAATACCTTCAGTTTCTGGAAGAACCGCTTATTCTTGCCCATCTTGTATCCCTCTTCAAACTTGACTTTGGCCTCCTAGTAGGCCTTGTAGGATCTCTGAAGACATCCTTGTTGACAACCTTGTAGACATGAGGTGATTATAATTAGAAATATTCATAAAAGTCTTTGATTGCTTGGCAGTCTTATTTTTGTCCACAGCAACTGTTACTTCCTGGTGATAATGATCATTTTCATCCATCAGAGCATAGGTGTAGGGACAGTGTGAGGTGCCATCATTTATGTTCTTCACGATGATGGCTTTGCATCCCACAGAGCATCTGACCAGGACCAGCACCAGCACCACTATTCTGGGTTTCATGAACTTGTCCATTTCGGCAGCAAACACCAGGACCTACAGCAGAAAGGAAGGAAGGACACTTCTACTCCAGCTTAATTTTCTTTATAGTCCTGCTTCATTTGTATAATGTGGTTATATAGGCTGGCTATCCCTTATCTGAAATGCCTAGGGCCAGAAGTGTTTAGGATTATAGATTTTTTTTTTTGGAATATTTGTATTATGCTTAACAGGGCAGCATCCCTAATCTGAAATGCTTTAGTGAGCATCATGTTGGTCCTCAAAAAGTTTAGGATTTTTGAGCATTTTAGATTTTTTTTTTTTGGGAGAGTTTCACTTTGTCACCCTTGGTAGAGTGCTGTGGCATCACAGCAACCTCAAACTCTTAGGCTTAAGCAATTTTCTTGCCTCAGCCTCCCAAGTAGCTGGGATTACAGGCACCCGCCACAATGCCGAGCTGTTTCTTTCTTTTTTTTGGGTCATAGTTGTCATTGTTGTTTGACAGGTCTGGACTGGGTTTAAACCCCAGCCTGGGTGTATGTGGTTGAATCCCTAGCCACTGAGCTGTAGGCTGCATTTTAGATATTTGGATTAGAGATTTTTCAGCGTGCAAAAGATTATTTTTCAGAGATTTGTTTTAGTACTTCTATCATATTATACATCTTTTTTTTGAAAAAGAAAATTTATTTTAAAAATTATGTTCAGTTTGGTATTAGAAATTCATTGGAAAATTATCCTTTTAAGTTAAATGTATGTTTAACTTTTCCCTTAGCCTTTTCCCTTTTTCTCTCTTTCCTTCTTTCCTCCCTCCCCTCCCCTCCATCTCACTGTTACCTGGCATAGAGTATAGTAGCATTGTGGTAGCTCACTGCAACATCATACTCTGGGTTCAGGGGATCCTCCTGCTTCAGCCTCCTGAGTAGCTGGGACTAAAGGTACATACCACTACACCAGGCTAATTTTTTAATTTTTTTTTGAGATGGAGTCTGGCTTATGCTCAGGTTAGTCTTGAACTCCTGATCTCAAGAGATGCTCCTGCTGTGGCCTCCCAAAGGGCTAGGATTAAGGTGTGAGTCACCATACTTGGCTGATTTTTTTTTTTTTTTTGGCGATAGGGTCTCATTCTGTTGCCCAGACTATAGTGCAGTGGTGTTATCACAGCTCGCTGCAACCTCAAACTCCTGGGGCTTCAGCAATCCTCCTGCCTTAGCCTCCCAAGTAGCTGGGACTACAACTGAATTGCCACAATGCCTGGCTAATCATTTCTATTTTTGTAGAAATGGGATCTCACTTTTGTTTAGACTGGTTTTTGAACTCCTGACCTCGAGCATTCTTCTAGCTTTGGACTCCCAAAGTATTGGTATTATAGGCATGAGCCACTGCACCCAGTCCTATTTTAAATAAATAGTGTTGTAGGAAATTAGGAAAGAAAGACAAGCACATTATATACATACCATCTGGAGATCGTATTTTTAATCCTATAATACATATTCCTCAATGGACATTTTCTCTGTGGACATTATTTGGGCCCAAATGAGATCATGCTCTACCTGTTCTTTTGTACCTTGCATTTTCAGTTGTTTACTTCATTTTTCTATTTCAGTGTATTCTTATATAATCTAATAAATACCCAGACCATATTCCATTTTCTCAGTTGACCCTAAAATACTCTTTCAGAATTTTTCCAGATTAATATCCAGTCTAGAACCATACCTGTATCAGTTTGGGGGTTTTTCTTTTGAAACAGGGTCTCTGTACCATAGTGTGATCATAGCTCACTGCCACTTCAAACTCCTGGGCTCAAGTGATTCTTCTGTCTCAGCCTCCTGAGTATTATAGGCATGTGCCACCATGCTAGTCTAACCTCTGGCATATGGGACCGGTGCCCTACTCCTTTGAGCCACAGGCACTGCCCCACGACTATTTTTTTTTTTTTTAATTTTTTGTAGAGATAGAGTCTCACCCTATTGCCCAGGCTGATCTCAAACTCTTGTGCCTCAGCCTCAAGTGATTTCTTGCCTCAGTCTCCTAAAGGACTGAGATTACAGACATGAGCCAATGTGCCTGGCATATATAAGGTTTTTAATCACAATTTCTCCTCATCCTTTTTTTCAGAATGACATGACTTGTTGAGGAAATTGTACCAGTTGTTTTATAGAGTATGTTACCTTTTCTGATTGCCTCCTCTTTGTTTCATTTAGTTGATCTCTAATTAGAAGTTACTTATAAAGCAGCCCTTCTCAGTAGGAGTTCCTCGAGAATTAAGCATTAATTCTTATATGATGGTCTTATATCATCCATTGTAAAATTATCTGCATTCCATTAATAATGGCTATATGCTGTCCTTAGCATAACTGAGAAAATAGTCACTCAGACCATTATATGTAGGGCTTAATTCTTTCCCAGAATCTTGATTGAGAAAAAGTGAGAGGCTTAATGGATTGGATTCCCAAAGCTAAACATGTTTGACTAAATAGGTGATTCGTACTTGATGCTGCATCGTATCAGAAGGCATACACTCTTTGGTTTATCTTCCACTAGTTGTGCCGGGATTGACCACTGAATTAGGATGACAGTCTAATCCTTCCACTTATGAAGTTTCTTTTCCTCCTTATAATATAATGTAATTTGTGCAATGGTAGCTTGTTATTCTACAAATGTTCAATTCTCTATTAACCTTTTGTCTAATTGTTTGAAATTCCAGTAGATAAGCCTTTAATAATTTAATTATGGTTTGCAAAAGGATCTTGCATCCTCATTTAAAAGTGAATTATGTTTGTAATTTCTCCTTTATAATAATGTATTTTTTCCAATTTTAATATCAGGTGTATCCAAATTAAGCAGAATGATTTTGAAGTATTTCTTCTCTTTCTATTGTCTATAAGATTTGGCATGATCTGTTTTTTGAAATTATCTTTTATTTTTATTTATAAATATTAATTGTCTTTTTTTGAGACTTTGGGGAAAAATAAGAAGTTAATTAATGACACTATACTGAATTTCAGAGTCAAAGCATTCTATGATAGACATACTTTTAATGACAATGTGAATGTTACTTTCTTTGCATTACTATTATTATTGCTTAATACTTCGTTGCAGCAATCGTCTGATTTCTTTTGCGAATGTATTTATCTTCATTCATTCTTTATGAGGTTTTTGTTTCTAGTCCTTATCTTAAAATTGTTATTGTTGTTAAATTTTAAGCCTTTTTGATTTTGTGTAGGCAAGAAGTGGAAACCTAGTAAACACATGTATATGTAAAAAATAATAATAATTTATGGTTTGCAAAAGGATATTTTACTAATTTTGTTATTCCTTTTAGGTAGCCATTATTAACTCATTTTAGTTGGCATTCTTCTGAGTTCCTACCAGGGACAGCTAGGACAAATCTTTTTTTTTTTTTTTTTTTTTTTGAGACAGAGCCTCAAGCTGTCACCCTGGGTAGAGTACAGCTCACAGCAACCTTTAACTCCCAGACTCAAGCGATTTTCCTGCCTCTGCCTCCCAAGTAGCTGGGATTACAGGTGCCCACCACGATGCCCAGCTATTTTTTGGTTGCAGCCGTCATTGTTTTTTGGCTGCCGGGCTGGATTCAAACCCGCCAGCTCAGGTGTATGTGGCTGGCACCTTAGCTGCTTGAGCCACAGGCACCAGCCTAGGACAAATCTTAATTATATTTTAATTTCCTATTTTCAAAATAAGGATTTTTTTTAAGTTGCCTAAAATGTTACTATTATTTTTTTTGGGGGGGGGGAGGCTTTCTCTTTTTGAGGTATTATAAACTTGTGGATTTTCATTTATTTAGAAACTCCACTAAAATCATTCTTTTGGGGCGGCGCCTGTGGCTCAAAGGAGTAGGGTGCTGGAGGTGGCAGGTTCAAACCCAGCCCTGGCCAAAAACTGCAACAACACCAACAAAAAATTATTCTTTTGATGGTCAAAATGTCATAACTTTGGTCACTGGAACATTTCTTTGCTTCCCATTACAAAAAGATGACTTATAACATTGTTACCTCAAATGTGGAATCATAGTTCCTTTTATTAATAGTATCAGTTTCACAGTATTTTGAATGAGAGTGTAAAGTATTAACTATAACAGGAGGTTATAGTAATGCAGGATTGTCTAATGAGAAATAAAGAGAATTCTAAAGAATACAGAAGAGTTACAACAATGACACCATTGCCTTCTAGCCAGGCAACAGTACAAGACTCTGTTTCAGAGGAAAAAAAAAAAAAAGAATACAGAAATAAGTAGAAGGAGTGATCATTAACCCTAGGGCTGAGATAGATCTTCTAATGAAGGAAGAGTTCACCTTCCTTCCAGGGCTGACATGCAGGTCCTATTGGCAAGGGCGTGGCCATGGCTTACTGGATTATAGGGAGTTCAATGTAGTGCTGAATGCTGCTGGAAATCTCAAATTTGCTGAAAATCTGCTTTCTAAGAAGCCCAAGACCAGAGGCACTTTACCACACATTAAGTCCAAAATCTCCAGGAAGTATGTTTGTATCAATTAATTTGGCTCAATCAAGTGTTATATATTTTGTCTTCTTTTGGTCTAATACCTCAGTATCTATTCCTACACCCTTCCCTTGGTTTCTTCACATGCATTAATTCTTTTGGTGTGCATCTTATTTCCTTCTGTGGTACTTGTAGACCTAAAACATGCTGAGGATTGACCCTGCTTATGGGTCTAGTGACAACAGGGTGTGATTGCAGTTAGTCTTGAAGAGAATGGGTATCTACTTTTAAGGTGTCTCAGGTGAAGTTATCACAGGACTTCAAACTGAGAAAGGCTAGTCTCTGGAGGGCAGACTACTTTCACTGAAAAGGGAAGTTCAGAGTGACTTGGGAGTTTAAAATTATCGATTTCATTTGGGTCCCAGATTTCACCACTCTAAGATTCACAATTCCATTCCTGAGACTGTGAATTTAACTGTTTATAATTCAGCAAACCACAGAACTAAGTTTTTTATATGAGTTTCAGCAACACAGCCCTGTAGCTACAAAAAAATAAGAGTTGCTTTTAGAGCTGGAAGTTGTCTGGTTCTCAGACTGTGACTTGAGCTGAAAGTTAATATACCTGAGGTTGTTATTTTCTTTTTGTAACCACTCAAGAATCCAGGGCACATCTTAGTCATTTATATCATTGTTATTGCCACACTGGTCAGTTGCAGCAGCCACTTGGACTCCCAAGGCACATGCTTAACTTGGCACTTCTCATAATCAACCACAGATACCTTGACTGATTGTGATGGACCCTGAAAAATATATTCCCTGTGGTGCTTAATAAGGTCTCTAATTCTGTCTTGTATCCTATCATGTTATGGAACCCAGAGGATAAAATTAGTCTAAAATGCCAAGAAAAAATAAGCATGCATAATACTAGTTCCCAAAGGCCTCTTAAACCCTTTCTCATTCAGTTTCCCTACCACTTTCCTTTATGGTTGCATTCTATCCTATTTCTTGTTAATACTATACTTTTGTGGTTTGTCCTAATGGAGTCATTCCTAAACATGGTATTAAATTTTTAATATTACGCTTCTTGCTCTCAGAGCCTGGTTCTGGCCTCTAATATTTTTCTCTCTCCATTCTCTGTATTGTTAATCCAAGATCTCAGTTCTTGTTTATTCTTATTGTATTTTTATTGGTGAACTCTTCTGGACTCTGTATGGTACTGTAGCTTTTGATATCTTACTTTAAGAGACAGATTTTTTTAAGATATAGTTCTCAAAGAGGAACTGAAGATAACTCTTAATTCTGAAGCTTTATGTGTGTGTTTAATTACCTGAATTTCATCTCTAGCCATTAGTTTGTACAGAGTTTTTTTCAGAAGTCTGTCCTTAAGAATGTACAAGCAAGTCCATCCATTTGTAAACAAATTGAAATGTCATGTAGGAAGCATGCAAGGCCAAGCAATTGTGTAATGAGTTTACAGCAAGAGTTTCAGAAATTCAAATGGAGGGGGATATCTGTCAACTCTTAAAGGGATAGCTCTCAGTGGCTCCAAGTTACATTATTATTACTCCATACATTTTGTTTCTTTTAGCCTTGAACCATATTAAAATAGGTGCCTACTGTAGGAATTCTTAGGTGCAGTCATTAGTTTACATGTATTATGTATATTTACATTTTATGGAGGATTAAACATACTTGCTACAACAGTCACCAATATCATAACTCATTTGAAGAATTACTGAGAACAAGACATTCTCCTGGCAAACCTGGAAATCTCTTATTTATGCAGTTGTGACAACATTTATTGCATATATTAATGTCATAGTTCTTTCTAAAGACACTGGGCATTTTAGTGATCCCAGGCAACTATCTGGCATCTCAGAATCTTTTTTTCTCTGATTTTTAGGGAACAAAGGGCATTCGAAAGTCTTAAAGAATAAGTAACTAGAAGAGCTTGTTGGAAGTAGAACTACATTTGTGACAGTTTCTCTTCTCCTTCAGGGTGTTTTCTGGTGACTTCCCACAAGTACTTTCCCTTCTAAAGCAGGAGCTCTCGGCTCTTCTTCTCTGCCATCCTTCCTTCTATAAATAATTGAGTATTTGGCATTTACCAGCAGCTGTGGTTTTAGACAGTGACATTCGTATCCAGATATACTCAAGGGTATACCCGTGGTTTTGTGCACAGTTTCCCTGCAGGTTAGCTGTGTGACTCCACCCTTTTCCTACTAGCATTATAATGCAGTGCATACAAAAGAAATGAATCTGTGTTAAGGTAGCTTTTTAAAATAAATTGTGAAGCTGGGTGTGGTGGCTTACTGTGATCCCAGCACTGTGGTAGCCTCGTGAGAGGATCACTTAAGCCCAGGAGTTTGAGACTACCCTAGACATTACAGTGACATTGCATTTCAACTGTGGCTCAAAGGAGTAGGGCGCTGGCCCCATATGCCAGAGGTGGAGGGTTCAAACCCAGCCTTGGCCAAAGAAAAACAAAACATTTATTTTTTTTTTAAGAGTAGTGAGAAGGGGAAAAGAGTTGAACAAGTTCAATTTGTCACTGACTGAACAGTCAGGTGAGATAACTCACTATCTTTGGACCAGCCTCTACAAAATTGTTTTTTAAAATTAGCTGGGCATGATGGCATGTGCCTGTAGTCCCAGCCATTTGAGAGGCTGAGCTGGGAGAATCTCTTGAGCCCAGGAGTTGGAGGTTGCTGTGAGATATGATTGCACTGCTGTGCTTTAGTCTAGGTGATAGAGCAGGACCCTGCCCCCACCCCCAAAAAAAGTAATAAAGAAAATGAGTAGTCAGGTTCTGATTATTATTACCATATTTCCCTGAAAATAAGACCTACGCCCAAAATAAGCCCTAGCAGGATTTCTATGCATTTGTTAAATATAAGTCCTACCCTGTAATAAGACCTAGTGATGGGCGTGGCTATGCAACATATTGTGGCTATGCATGCATTTCGGGGCAGAGCAGTAAGGAAGACTAGAATACCTTTTATCTGCCACAGCTCCTTTTTCCTAGCCGTAGGCACTTGCGCAGGTGCGCATGTGGTAATGTAGTTGCGGGCATCCTACTGGGCACGTGCAAAGGGCCAGGGGAAAGGAGTTCACACATCACTAGGGCCAGCCCCACCAACAAGGTCAGCTCCCCCTGTCAGGTTCCAGAAGATGACTTAACTGTATTTGAATAAATGTACATTGTTGTATTATAAAATAAGACATCCCCTGAAAATAAGTCCTAGTGTGTCTTCTTTTTTTTTTTGAGATGGAGCCTCAAGCTATCCCCCTGGGTAGAGTGCCATGGCATCACAGCTCACAGCAACCTCCAACTCCTGGGCTCAAACAAGTCTCCTGCCTCCGCCTCCCAAGTAGCTGGGACCACAGGCGCCCGCCACAACACTTGGCCATTTTTTGGTTGCAGCCATCATTGTTATTTGGTGGGCCCGGGCTGGGGACTCGAACCCGCCACCTTAGGTGTACATGGCTGGCACCTTAGCCGATTGAGCCACAGGCGCCGAGCCCATAGTGTGTCTTCTTAAGAAAAAATAAATATAAGACAGTGTCTTTTTTTTCTGGGAAACATGGTACTTACAAATTAGTATTCAGTTAGCATTAGCATGGAGGTTTAGCTCAGGGGTAGAACATTTGACTATAAACTAACCTGCTTACAACTAGAAAAATATTAGGTTGATGCAAAAGTAATTGCAGTTTCAGACAATTAATTTTAAATCATAACTAGGCTTAAACACATTTTTATTTTTATCTATCTATTTATCTATCTATCTATCTATTTATTTATTTATTTTTTGAGATAGAGCCTCAAGCTGTCCCCCTGGGTAGAGTGCTGTGGCATCACAGCTCACAGCAACCTCCAACTCCTGGGCTCAAGCAAGTCTTCTGCCTCAGCCTCCCAAGTAGCTGGGACCACAGGCGCCTGCCACAACGCCCGGCTATTTTTTTGGTTGCAGCCATCATTGTTGTTTGGCAGGCCTGGGAGGGATTCGAAATCGCCACCTTAGGTGTACGTGGCTGGCGCCTTAGCCACTTGAGCCACAGGTGCTGAGCCACACATTTTTATTAAAATCAAAAGAGAAACCATACAGTCACACACTGTTGCCAGTGAGAAATAAATTTGTTTCTTCCTGTAGAGTAAAAATCCATGCTTCTAGATTTGACCAGCCCTTGGAAAGCATTTCTGCATCTTGCTGGTTGTGGAATCATTTTCCCTGCAAAAAGTTTTCAAGATGCTTGAAGAAGTAGTGTCAGTTAATGAGAGGTCAGGTGAATATGGCAGATGAGGCAAAACTTTCTAGCCCAATTCGTTAAATTTTTAAAGCATTTGGTGGTGTGACATGGGCATTGTCGTGGAGAAGACTTATTAGACCCTTTCTGTTGACCAGTGCTGGCTGCAGGAGTTGCAGTTTTTGGTGCCTGTCATCAATTTGCTGAGCATACTTCTCAGATGTGATAGCTTCTCTGGTTCAGAGAGCGCTAGTGAATTAGATGGACAGCAGACCACCAGTGACACTGACCTTTTCTTGGCACAAGTTTGACTTTGGGAAGTGCTTGGAGATTCCCGTCATTCTAACCACTGAAAGCTTTACCTTTCCAATTTGCTTCCAATGCTGAACAAAGACCATAGATTGGTCTTGGTCAACATCTCATGTAGTTGTCAGAGGATCAGCTTCCACGATTGCTTTCAGTTGTTGATAACTTTCTATGTTCCTCATCTTGAAGGTTTGCATCTCCTCTGCAAAACTTTTTTTTTGAGACAGAGTCTCACTTTGTCACTTTTGGTAGAGTGCCGTTGTATCATAGCTCACAGCAACCTCAAACTCCTTGGCTTAAGTGATTCTCTTGCCTCAGCCTCCCAAGTAGCTGGTGCCCACCACAATGCCCAGCTGTTTTTAGGTGCCCAACACAATGCCCAGCCATTTTTAGAGACGAGGTCTTGCTCTTGCTCAGGCCGGTCTTGAACCTGTGACCTCAGGCAGTCCACCTGCCTTGGCTTCCCAGAAAGCTAGAATTACAGGCGTGAGCCACCATACCTGGCCACCTTTGCAAAACTTCTTTTTTTTTTTTTTTTGAGACAGAGCCTCAAGCTGTCCCCCTGGGTAGAGTGCCATGGCATCACAGCTCACAGCAACCTCCAACTCCTGGGCTCAAGTGAGTCTTCTGCCTCAGCCTCCCAAGTAGCTGGGACCACAGGTGC
>CAUYQV010134671.1:0-25630 GCA_963574575.1 Galagoides demidoff | reverse complement strand
GTCTGACTCTAGTGATTCTGTTCCCTAGACCAGTTCCTTTAAATACCTGAGCTACCTGAGAGGAGTGAGAGTGTCTAGAAAGTGGTTTGTTCAATTTCATGGAAGCAGTAGGGTCTGCACTCCACCTAGAGATTGTCTTGTTAAGACTTGAGGACAAAAGCTTCTCCATTTGAGAGAATTTAATGCACTCTTGGGGGAGGGGAGAGATATCAGTGGAGATTGAGGTAGTGCTCCAAAGAGGACTTTCTGCTGGACCCTCCCTGCTAACCATGGGGATGGAGGGAGTTGGAGCCTGGCAGGATCCATACCCCATAAAAATGGTGGCTGGATTGCAAGGAGGGCCTGCAGATGCCCTCCGACACGTGTAATTTATGGGGTAATCAGAACTCCTCCTGGAGGGTTGCAAGGGAAGAAGAGCTATGATTCAGGGCCTTAGGGGCTTGGATGTTTAATGAGGCTCTGGGAGCCCATAATGATTTAGATTGGAATGATTTGCTCATTTAGGAGGCCATATCTATCTTAGCACTGCCCTGAAGGATGCCACTTCTCTGAAATGCTCAGAAGTCTGCATGAAGAGATGGATTGGCCCAGCATCTGAGGGGCACAACATAAGGGCCCAGCCAAGGAGTCTGGGGGCCAAAAACTTGAGAGTCCACCTTGAGACTGTCAGCTGGCTGTCATGAAGGAACCAAGAGAGCTGAAGATCTCAGGCTGGAAAGGCCCTTACAGAGGGGGAAGCAGAAGCCCAGGGAGGTCAAATGACATGTTCAAAGTCACACAGTACAGTGGGGACCATTGCGATATATTCAGCTGGAAGGAAAAAGGAACTGCTAATGTCTATGCAGGGAGAAGAGCAGGTGTGTTTTCTTTTTAGAGTGGGAAGGGAAATCTAGAGGGCACAAGAGACACAAATAGTATGTTTGGGGATTTTAAAGCTTAAGCATTTAAATTGCTTTTCTAGGCTGGGCACCTAGGAAATTGCTTTCCTAGTGCCTGTAATTCTAGCACTCTCGGAGGCCAAGGTGGGAAGATTGTTTGAGGCCAGGAGTTTGAGACCAGCATAAGCAAGAGAGAGACTCTGTCTCTACAAACAAAACAAAAATTAGCCAGGCATAGTAGTCTGCATCTGTGGTCCCATCTACTCAGGAGGCTGAGACAGGAAGATCACTTGAATCCAGGAGTTTGAGGTTGCAGTGAGTTATGATGACACCACCGTATTCTAGCCTGCACAATAGAGTGAGACCCTGCCTCAAAAAACAAAAACAGAGCAGTGCCCGTAGCTCAGTGGGTAGGGCACTGGCCACATACACCCAAACTTATGGGTTCGAACCTGGCCCAGGCCAGCTAAAACAACAATGGCAACTGCAACAACAACAACAACAAAATAGCCAAAATGATTTGCTCATTTAGGAGGCCATACTAGGAGGTCATATCTATCTTAGCACTGCCCTGAAGAATGCCACTTCTCTGCGGTGGCAGGTGTCTGTAGTCTCAGCTACTTGGGAGGCTGAGGCAAAAGAATCGCTTAAGCCCAGGAATTGGTTTCTGTGAGCTGTGACACCACAGCACGCTACCCAGGGTGACAACTTGAGACTCTGTCTCAAAAAATAAAACAAAATAAAACAAACAAACAAAAAAAACCAAAAAAAAAGAAAGAAAAGAAAAGAAAGAAAGAAAAGCAGAGCACTTTTCTAAATGCAAAATATGTATTAAGACACTTTTGGAATCTTTAATGATTGGTTCTGCAATTAAGAGGGAGCATATTGATATGTGGCGACTCTAGAAACAGATTTAAAATGGCACCCACATGACTGAGACATTTTCAGCAAAGGGACGTGCAAGGCCTTGAAACAAGATGCTGAACCAAGAGGTGACTGAGGTTGGCTCTGTCAGAAGGATCTACCTGGCTCTGTCAAGGAGTCTTATTTTTTTTTTCCTTTTTTTGATTCCGAAGACAGTACATGTTTACTATAGAAAATTGGGGGAAAAACCGACAAAATATGTAGAATAAAAAAGAAAACACCTCTTGGAGGCAGGACACAATTATAAAAGGGACTTTACCTAACAAAGGCAATCAGTGTAACCTGGTTCTCTGCCCTCAATGAATCCCCAACAGTAAAATAGATAAATAAATTAAATTAAATTAAATTAAAAAATAAACAATTAAGAAATCATCCATTAACTACTCCCTCTAACCTCTCTAGAGATAATTAGTTTTGACATTTTTTTGTACACATGTATTTTTAAAAATTGGTGTCAGTTTTGTTCTGCCTTGATTCTAACTTACCGGAGTCTCGTCTCCAAAGAGATGAATTTAAGTAGCTGCTTTCTATTTCTTTGGAAGGTCATGACATAATTTATTAACCTGTTTTCAGGTCATTTCCAATTTTTCAATATTATAAATAACAATGATAAATGTCCTAGTGTCTAAATCTTGGGTGTTCCCCTCTGATGGTGTACCCACAGTGGGGGTGGATTAGAGAATCTGCACCCTCGGACACTTCTGGTACCAGGCACATGGAGGGTGGAGGGGCCACGGCTCCGGTAGTGCCTGGTTCAGCCCCACTCTCGGCCTTGCAGCCGCCTCTGCATCCTAGAGGATGTCCTGACCGTGTTGGGAGAAAGCCCAAGTCTGTGGAATTGCCAGGCTCTGTGCTTTTGGGCAAGTCATTCCGCCTTTTTATGTGCCTCAGTTTCCCCTTCTCTTCTATAAAAGGAGGAGCATGTCCTAGGTCATTGGATTTCAATTTTATTTTTTAAAAACACTTTCAGAATGAAGAAAAATATACAGAGAAGCTCGTTCGGTAAGACAGAAGTGAGAGGAACTCCTCAGACTGGAGTCAGAGCCCTACCTGACTGTCCTTCCATCCAACAAAAATTATTGAGTGTTTGCCACTTGTGCAAGGAACTGGGGGTGGAGTGTGAGCAGGAATATTTGGCTCCTCCCTGAGCCCAAATACCTGAAGCCCTTTGCTTGGGTAGGTGGGGGTGCCACAGGGCATTGCTGTCGTACCACACTAAGAATGGCACCGCCTAGTGCTGGCTTTGAGTGATGTTCATTGTGTATACACTTAGTGGGGTGGCCCTTGCCTCAGCTGACTCTCCCAGGGTTTGCTCCTCCTAGGGCCAGCCCTGCCTGATTCCACCCTGCCCCATGGCCCCTGAGCTCCAGGTCATTCCTCAGAGCACCAAAGCCCTGCAGGACCAGTTTGAAACCTGTGGCTTCTGCCCCTTCCAGCGACCCTGCCTCTGGTATCATTGTCTCTACCATGTGCTGCTATTACCGCTCCCAGCTGCTGTCGTCCCGTAGCCCTGCCTGCATGCTGGCTCCATGCTCAGGGCTTTGCATGCACTCCACTCAGTCCTCACAGCCAGTCAAGGCTTCTCTCAATAGTCCCACTTTACAGATGAGGACACTGGGCACCCCCTCACCCAGGCAGGGTTCCAGTCCTCCCGAGACTCTGCTCCTGCTTCCCCTGCTAAAGCCTCCCTGTGCTGGTGAGACTCAGGATTTGTACTGGGCACAGGATGCAGACAGCTCTTTTGTCCTTAGTTTGATCCTTCCTGGGTGCCAGCCCTCCACCTGTACCTCTCAGCATCTACCTACACAGAAAGGGACTGCAAACAGGGTTTGGGGTGATGACAGCTCCATCTGGGGACAGCTATGATTCTGACCTATCCAGTCTGGTCAATAGCGTGGGTTGGACCAAGGGGCCCAGACCACGTGTTTCCGTCTGGGTGTGGAAACAGTGGCCACACCAGGACTGTTCCCCTGTAAGCCTCAGAATGGGAACATGGGAATGTCAAGATCTGTTTGTTGTTACCAAGATCTCAGCAACTGCCAGAAACAGCAGGTACATATCAAGTCTCTAACATTTCTACCTTCCAAACTGGGCTAAAGGGTGGGGCGTGGAGAGAGAGGGAATGCTGGCCTCTTCCCCTGGCTCTGCTTTGCTTGTGGCATGTTACTGGGACAGTCACTGTGTCTGCAGCTCACACGGCCTAGATAACCCAAGGGCAGGGACCATGTCTAATGCATCTTATCTGTGCCCTCCAGAGCCAGCCCATGTTGCTCAGTATGTGCCTGACTGAATGTGGGAATGAAGAGCCCTCTGGGTGGGGCTGGCTTCAGGATCATCATGGGCCTGCCCTCCCCAGGACTGGCTGAGCTGTAAGTCTGGGAGGTGGGAGGCTGGCTGTCAGGGATCCAGGAGGGTTTTCTGTGATCTCATTATTACCTTCCCCAGCATAAAGTGGGGCTTGTCTGGGTGATGCCAGACAATGGCATACTGGGCTTCTGTTATCAGCTTCTGGATCTGTCTGCTTGGCCAGGCTGGGCTTCCAGAGGTCAGGGACCCAGTCAGATGCCTCCTCTCTGTGTCCGCAGTGCCCAGTGCAGGGTCTGGCACAGAGTTGGTGCCCAGTTAGTGGGGAAGGACAGCACTTCAGTGCTGGACTTCCCTCCATCACCCTTTTGTCCATCAAACATTCCCTTGGTCATGGTTGCTGAGAGCTGAGGTGATGGTGTCAGGCTTTCTATGGGGGACAGAGATGAAACTGACTCAGTCCCCGTCCTCAAGGTGCTCCCAGTGGGCCCTGGAAGAATCTGACAGGTCAACCTAGAGTTACAGTGGCTGGTGTGTTTCTTAGTCCGTTTAAGATGCTATTAAAAAAAAATAGCCATACTGGGTGGCTTATTAACAACAAAATTTATTTCTCACAATTCTGGAGGCTAGGAAGTCCAAGTTCAAGGTGCTGGCAGATTCTGCTCTGGGGGAGGGGGGACCCATTTCTGGTTCATGGATGGCACTTTCTCACTGTGCCCTAACATAATGGGAGGTGCAATGGATCTCTCTTTTAAAAAAAATTTTTTTTTAAAAATTAAGACAGGGTCTTGATCTGTTGCCTTGGCTGGAGTACAGTAGCATAATCATAGCTCGTTGCAACCGCCAACTCCTGGGCTCAATGATCCTCCTGCCTTAGCCTCCCAAGTAGCTGGGACTACAGGCGCTGGCCACTACCCCTGAGTAGTTTTTCTATATTTAGTAGAGATGGGGTCTTGGGGTCTTGTGCTTGCTCAGGCTGATCTCAGCTGAGTCTCTTTAATAAGAACACCAATCCCATTCTTGAGGGCTCTACTCCCATGACCTAATTTCCTCCTAAGGGATGCATCTCCTAATACCATCACATTGGGGGTTAGGATTTCAGCACAGGAGTGGAGGGGGGACACAGGCATTCATAGCAGTGAGCTACTGGTGTAACAGAGGATGCACTGGGAGGCTGTGAGAACACAGAGGAGGGAGAGAATAAGTGCAGACATGAAGCCAGTTTCTGAAACCACAGGCCCTGAAGCCAGGCTGTGTGGGTTTCAATCCTAGCTGTCACTTATTAGCTATGTAACCTTGAACAAGTAATTTAATCTTTTTGTGCCTCAGTCTCCTCATTTGTAAAACTGGTAATACAAGCAAGGATCTTTGAACAGTGGTTGGCAGGTAGCAAGCAGTCAATAAATGTCAGCTAAAGGAAGAAAACTAACAACTCTGACATTTGAACAGGCCTCTGGCAGGAAGCAAGAGAGGGATCCCTGCCAACTCCAAGGCCAGTGTGGGCCCTGAGCACCTCTTCAGAATATGGGAGTTCTGCCACCTGTTTAAACACTGCTGGTCTAGGGGCAGACTGAGGCCCAGAGAGGTACAAGTACTCATCTGAGGCCACACAGCTAGGGGTAAAGTCAGGAATGAAGCTAGTAGGTTTTGCCTCCCAGCTTAAAGCATCTTTCTCTTTACCAGGCCACCTCCCTTGTAAAAGTCCCACATCTGCATGCCTCTTGAATTGATCACACAAAGCCCCATGTGAAATGCAGCTGGATACTTTGCAAAATATGACCCAAAGGCAGTGTGTGAGTTGATTTACGGTGACTGTTGTAGTAGTCAGAGCTGTACTTATCTTTTTGGAATTCAGAAGAGTTTCTTTATATTAGGTGAGTGATTTGGTTGGCTTTTGCCATTTAAAAATATATCCAGGGAGGTGTGATGGAATAATCATTCCATCCTCTTCTTTTTTTTTTTTTTGTAGAGACAGAGTCTCACTTTGTTGCCCTCAGTAAAGTGCCATGGCATCACACAACTCACAGTAACCTCCAACTCCTGGGCCTAGGACGTGATTCTCCTGCCTCA
This sequence comes from Galagoides demidoff, assembly GCA_963574575.1. Lineage (NCBI taxonomy): Eukaryota > Metazoa > Chordata > Mammalia > Primates > Galagidae > Galagoides > Galagoides demidoff. Next base: position 19,454 of record CAUYQV010134671.1, on the reverse strand, counting down.
ACCTCCCAAGTGGCTGGGACTACAGGCGCCTGCCACAATGCCTGGCTATTTTTTTGTTGTTGCAGTTATGCTGGGGCTGGGTTTGAAGCTGCCATCCTCAGTATATGGGGCCGGTGCCCTACCCACTGAGCCAAAGGTGCTGCCCCATTCCATCCTGTTCTTATGGCAGATTTCACCTAAACCAAAAGGACCCTGGATTGCACTTTTTGAAAATCACCTGCTCTCCTTCTGCCCTCTTCTTACAAAAGCCTCGCTCCTCAGTTCTCTGCAAGGACCTAGAGGCCTCTATGAGTGTCTCTCCCTGTGTCCTGGCATATTGTTTTGCCACCTCCCATACTTTCTCTGCAGAGCTGACATATACCAGAAAGATATCTGGACACACTCTTCCCCCTTGAGTCCTTCCCAGATCTGCAGGGTAACAGCTGAAGTCCTGAGTTTGTCTTCTCAGGGCTTTGGTGATCTGGCCTCACTTTACCTCATCACCTCTTCCTCCCCAGACACGAACTATACCCTGCAGATAAAGCAAGAGGAACCTAATTATCCACACCTCCCAGGTCAAGAGGTTGCTGTATGGAGGTCACCGTTTCCTAGAAATCAAGGCTTATGTTTGTTTCTTGTGGCTGCTTTAACAAATGACCTCAAATTTAGCGGCTTAAGGAGACAGAAACTTACTCTCTGACAGTTTTGGAAGCCAGAAATCCTAACCATGTCTCCCAGGGCTGAATCACATTGCCTGGGGGTGCTCCAGAGGAGAATCCACTTCCTTGTCTCTTCTGGGGTCTGGTGGCAGTGTCATTCCAGTCTCTGCTTCTCCAGTCACACTGTCTTCTCTTGTGACAGATCTCTCTCTGTGTCCCTCTTATAAGGATACTTGTGATTACATTTAGAGACAACTCAGATAACTCGGGATAATCTCTCCATCTCAAGACCTCTAATTGAATCACGGTTTCCAAGACCCCTTTACCGTATAAGGTAACATTCCCAGATTCTAGGGATTAGGGTACAAATATATTTGGGGTTATTCTTCAGTGGGCCACAGGATCAGCGCGAAACCTGATATATTTCGAAAGCTTTTTGACTAGACAGACTTATTCCTGTCATTCTGAAGCTCATTACCCACCTGCTGCGTGTGTCCTTCTGTCTTTTTAGTTTGTAGTTTGTGGGACTGGGAAGACAAGAACTACTCTCTCAAAGTGGTCTAGGTTAGATTCAACTAGTACCGATATGTAATCAACAGAAACACTGAGAAATCAATTGGTATTTTGTCCTCTTGACTCTGTGGCAGCTCCAGGAAGGACAGAAGCATTACCACCCCAGGCTTCGTAGTAGCCTGCAGACCACCTGCCTGTGTTTCCCTGGGGAAAGGAAGCAAGCTTGAAGGAGCGAGTGCCTACCCTTGAGGTACCATTGCCTGTTCTGTTCCCCCTTCCCCAGCCCCTGCCCTAGGAAGGTGGTGGTGGGACAGGTTCCTATGGGGTGGGTGGGCCATGTGGGAGGGGGCCCCACGGGCCTTCAGCAGGGACCCCCATGGTCTTGCTTGGTGTAGGAGGAGGAAAGTGAACCGCCTTTGGATGGCCTTGAAGGACCTGAGTAGTAAGCATGGGTAGCCATGACCACAAGGGACAGTGGCCTGGAGGACTGCACTGTGCAAGCCTGGGGCTTCTTGAACCATCTATGGGAGCTGGAAGGACTGCTTCAGTTGGCTTTATCACAGAAACCATGATGCAATGGTCCTTGTACTCCACAGCTGTGGAGCAGGAGTAAGGCCTATGGCTGATGAGTGAGGTGAATGGGACTAGCGCCCTCCACTTGGAGTGGGTGGAGATCTACCCCAGGGCAGTGGAGACTGTCAGATGCACCCAGGCTCTCCAGGGCCTCCCCATGTTGGCTGGGACAGGGAAGGTATAGACATAAACAACTGCAAGGCCAGTGCACAGAGCATGGGGTCCAGAGATAGGAACAGACCAAAACCTGGTGGGGCAGGTGGCAAGGCATGGTTATATCCCTAGCCAGAGAGATCAGAGAAGGCTTCCTGGAAGAGGGGCCATTCCTATTTAACCTCGATGGAAAGAATTTTGACCCAGGAAAGAGGGTGGGGGAGAAATGATGTCTCAGAGAGGGTATGGAGGTGGTGGGTCAGGAACCAGAGTAGGGAGCCACAGGGACATGGGAGCAAGAAATCCAGGTAGGAAGTCAGGGTTTAGCTGTGGAGGTCATTGGATGCCAGGCTGAATAGATGACCAAAGAGAAGGCATGAGGGACATAATCAGTTCTAGCCACCCCCAAGGCCTGGACTCAGCTGGAGGTAGGAAAAATAGCATTCATTTAGGGCCCCAGACCAAACTCCAGGGCCAATGTTGTTGAGCGCCTCACGGGTCTGCCTTGGAGCCAGGCTCAATGTCAGTGGACACTCCAGGCACAGGCCATCCCTTGCTCTCTTTCTGGAAACTTTTCACTGCTGCACTTCTTCTAGTCCTTTTAAGTGCTTCATTGTACATTTTTCTGAGCTTCTACACTAGGCTCAGAAAAGGTGTGGTGTGTAAGAAGGAGGAATACTCAGCTCATCAGTGGGTGGGATAACATGTAGAAATGAGCCCGCGAGAAATGGAGAATCTGGGAGGCTTCCTGGGGGGCGGGGGCAGTAATTGGGCAAAGCCTGAGGGTAGAAGGAGAGGCAGGGAGGAAGAGGAGACATTATAGGCAGGGGGAAGACATGAACAAAGACCGGGAGATAGGGATAAACATGGCCTGCAAGCTGGTACAAGGTGGTGAGTAGGCAGAGGAACCCTGGAGGGGAGGTTGGCAAGAGGTGGCAGAGGCCTTGAGTGTCGTGCTAAGGAGCGAATCCTGATGGCACTGGGGAGCTGGCTATGGTTAAAGCAGACAGTGGCTTGGCCAGATGTAGGCTGGGTGCACCTCTTGGGGTGTGGCACTGTGGGAGCACACCTCCACCGCAGGGGCGTGGCCACTCTACTGCCTGGACTTCCTCAGATGGCTGCCGCTATCTCCGGGGCTTTGTTTTTCAGATTTCTGCTACATTCTTTACAAGTATTACTTCATTTAACCCTCATAGTAACCCTGGGAGGCAGACTCTAGTTCTATCCCCATATAACAGGGGAGGAAACTAAGCAGAGAGAAGGCAAGTTTCTTGCCCAGAATTCCTCAGCTGGTCATGGTGAGACCATCATGTTCCTAGCAGACCTTGTACATCAAGGCAGCCAGGCCATTCAGTAACTAAGAACTTAGCAGGCTTAGCAGTCACCTGCTGTGACCACATGTTTCCTGCTCTCCCATTGTATGGATGGGAAAACTAAGGCCTGGGAGCTTAACTAAGGCCACTCAGTAAGCTAGAAGTAAAATAGGAAACTGGTCCAGACTTACAGGCCATGGCCTTCCCAACTCCTCTCAGGAGTGGCTACACCTTGGAGATATAGCAAACAGTTGGGATCTCTGAACACGGTCTGGCCAGGGTCCAGCCTAGCATCTTCCATCCTCTCCCAGCCCTTGGCCACTGATACTTTTGTGGGACTAGCCCACAGTGACCTCCTGAGAGCATCATTTCTTGGTCACAAACTATTTTGTGACTGAAACTCGCAAGATGTTTTTAATGAAATATATATGTACAGAACAATATTTGTAATTCATATATTCATTGCATAACATGACAGGAAAATGAACACCTGTGAGCTCATCACCCAGCTTCGGAATTAGAACTTTCCTGGTACTTTGGCCTGTGTCTGGGGGAACTTCCCTGTTCCATTCCCTTGCCCCCAATGTCCTGGAGGTGACACGTTTTGGTGTTTATAATTTCCTTGTTATTTGTACTAGTTTTAGTACATATCACACCCCCAAGCCATATATTATTTACTTTTGCTTGCATTTGAATTTCATAAAAGTAGTATACTGCATATCATCTTTTGCGAATCATTTTTTTCACTCAATGTTGTTTCTAAAAGTCACCCATGTTTATGCCTGCGGCTCAGTGCACTCGTTCTCCCTACTGTGTAATATTTCACTCTGTGCAGCACCACACATTATTCATTTACACTTTTGCTGTTGGGCACTTAGTTTGCTTCTAGTGTTTTGCTGTCATGAATAATGCTGCTGTGAACATTCTTGGTCCTGTCTCCCAGCGTACATGGAAGAGTTTCTCCAAGGCATACCTGAGGTGGGATTGCTGGATCATGTCATGTGTGCATATTGAACCTTGTCAATTAAAGCCAACTCAGGAAGTGCTCCCACCCGCCTTGTGTGGTTCCTTGTTCTCCGCCTTGCGGGCTTTTGCCTGCGCCCCCTATTGGCAGATGAAAGAGAGTGCCAGCTGGCCAAGCACAATGGGAGTCCCAGCGAAGGGTAGTTGGAGATGAGAAGCATACCCACTGGTGTAGAAATATATAATCATTACATCGACTGGATGGAAAACAACTGGGCCAGCGTCACCTGAAGATCACCAGTTAAAAACCTGAGCAACATAGCCTGATTTCTACCGATCTCTGCACGTTGTACCCTCTGTTCTTGCCATAGGGAGGGAACTTCTCATCCCTCCCTAAACGTGGTGCTCTTCCATGCTCAGTTATCCTTTTCTCTCCTTCGCAGGTTCCCTCCCCTCTTGCCACCTTTTTGCCCCCTGTTCTGGTACTTCCTATTGCTGAAAGTCCATTTCAAATGCTGCTTCCTTCATGGTTTTCTCTGATCTCTCCAGCTGGAGGTCTAAAACCGTCCCTTCCTTGGGCTCCTCGTCTGCCCTCTCTCTGGGCTATAAGCACCGTGCTCTTAGCATCACTGTTGTTTTGGTCTGTGGCTCAGCTCCTTACTCAGATTTTTTTTTTAGATTTTAAGAAAAGCAATGTGACCGTGTGGGACTAGAAGAAATAATCATTTACATCCCACCACTGACACACTTTTAATATATTTTTTCCAGTGTCATTGTGCACATGTTTTGGTATGTGTAGCACCCACATAATATTGTATCTGATTTTTCTACCCTTATGAAGTTAAAAGACTTTACTGCCATGTTGCTTCATAGCACTACAATCCTTAATGGTGACCCACCGTGCCATTGTCTATTAACAATGGCTGTTAAGCAGCAGAAAGGAAGCCACAAAAGAAGGATCTTTGTGCAGAGGCTATGTGGGCATCTTACAGAGGAGAGGTTAGACATGTGGCTGGGCCTGGGGACCCCTGGATACCCTGTGTCTGCGTTGACTGCATTCTGTTCTCGCCCCCTTATCACCCTGGCTTCCTCCACTTTTCCTGCCCATGTGGCAGAAAACAACGCGCGGACCATGCCCACGCTTTACATGTGACAATACAGCCGCCCAAACAGAGACTGATTCTCTTTCTCAAGAGCTGGCTTCTCTTGTGGCACTCAGGGGCAGGGTCAGATCCTACTAATAGGTGATCTTTAAAGAACCAGGTAGTTCACGCAGAAAAAGCAAGACAGTTCCGTGGTAAGATTTTATGTTGTTTCAAACAGCTGCTACTGTAGTAGCCCCGTGTATTAGCATATAAACCTTCCCTTACCTTGAGTTATTTTCTTTGGACCAATTGTTAGAAGTAGGATGACTGGGTCATAAAGTTTGTACATTTCTGTGATGTTTGATATTATTGCCAAATCGATTTCAAAGAGTTATTTGACTCTACTCCCATCCAACAGCAGTGAGAGCCACTTCACTGTACCACAAGAACACTGGGCATTATGACTTGAAATAGATTTTTTTATTATTTTAATAATGGTAAAAAAGTATCCCATGATTTTTATTAGCATTTTTCTGGTTACTAGTAAGGCTGAAGACTGTCCCATATATTTGCTTTATTAGAGCACATTCCCTTTTGTGAATTGTCTTTTCCTGGCTTAGCCCATTTATCTAGTGGACTGTTAATCCCGTTCAGATTTAATTGCCCCTTCCTTTTGCGTGTGTATTGCACTTTCTCTGGCTTCCTTTTGGTGCATGAATAGTGGCCTATCTTGTATTGTAGTTATTTGTGTCAATGTCTGATTTTTTTTTTGTTATTGAACTCTGAGCTCCTGGTGGTCAGAGCAAGGCCCGGGCACCAACCGAGCATGGAGTCTTGATCTAGCAAAGTGCCCAGTGATGGCTAATTGGGCAAAACAGGCACACGGTCACAGTCTGCCTGATGCAGAGTGAGGGTCCAGCCTGAGTGGTGTTGCAGACAGGCTATGGGGATGCCAGGGGCACAGACGTCATTTATTCATTCATCCAGCAAATAGTAACATTTGGTCTAGGAGGGTGCTGATGAGGAGGGCTCCCTGCAGCTTACAGGACAGCAGAGGAAGGAGAATTCAACCGCTCTTGCAAAGCTACTGAAAAATCCTACTGATCCCAAAGGATTCCGGAGAGGTCTATGAACTCTAAAGGGGCAGGAGCACAAAGCCAGCATTATCTAGATGAGGGACTGGCAAACCTTTTCTATAAAGGGCTAGATAGAAAGTATTTTTCTTTATTTTTTAATCTTTTTATTAAATCATAACAATGTACATTAATGCATTTATGGGGCACAATGTGCTGATTTTATGTACTATTTGGCATGCTTACATCAAACTGTTTAATATAACCTTCACCTCACTTACTCATTTGTTGTGTTAAGACATTTATACTCTACTCTTCTTTTTTCTTTCTTGTTTTTTTTTTTTTTAGAGACAGAATCTCACTTTATCACCCTCGGTAGAGTGCTATGGTGTCACAGCTCACAGCAACCTCCAACTCCTGGGCATAGTGATTCTCTTGCCTCAGCCTCCCAAGTAGCTGGGACTACAGGTGCCCACCAGAATGCCTGGCTATTTTTTTTGTTGCATTTTGGCCGGGGCCGAGTTCAAACCTGCCACCCTTGGTATATGGGGCCGATGCCCTACCCACTGAGCCACAGGTCCCACCTTATACTCTACTCTTTTTTTTTCTTTTTTTTATTGAATGGTAACTATGTACATTAATGCACTTATAGGGTACAGTGCGGGGTTTTCACACACAATCCGAAATACTTCCATCAAACTGGTCAACACAGCCTTCATGTCATTTTCCCAGTTATTGTTTTAAAACGTTCACATTCTACTCTTAGAAAGATTCACTTGTACCCCTGTCATTACCCTTTTCTTGTTAATAGCACACTATTTGAGTTTAAAGGAGTACAATAGCATCCGTTATCTCTCTAAAATAATATGATCAAGTTCTTTTATCTTTTTAGAGACAGGGTCTCACCCTGTTGCCCTGGCTACAGTGCAGTGGTATCATCACAGTTCACTGCAACCTCAAACTCCTGGGCCTCAGCATCCTGAGTAGCTGGAACGAGAGATCTACAGCACCACATCCAGCTACTTTTTCTATTTTTTGTAGACACAGTGTCTCACTCTTGCTCAGGCTAGTCATGAACAGGAGTCAAACAATCTTCCCACGTTGGCCTCCCAGCGTGCTAAGATTACAGGCTCAAGAAACTGCACCTGGCTTTGATCAAGTTATTTTTAATATTCTTTTCTGTTGCTTGTATTCTTTTTTCCCCTGAATTCCTCTTTTTTTCTCTTCATTTTTATCTAAATTTTTCTGGTAAAAGATTTTCCTCAACTATTTGGTGATATTTGGCTGCCCATTCACATTTTAGGAGAGTCAAAGAAAAGATGAAAGGAAGTTCTGAGAGAGTGGGTGGAACTCATCATGTTGTTGGGAGATCTACAGATGTCGGTATTTTTTGCTTTGCTTGTCAATTTGCCAATAGTGATAAACTGCCATTATCGTAGTGTTTTTATTTACACATGTGTGTTTTGAGTGGGAGGCAGAAAAGTCTCAATTTCAACACTATTAGTATTTTGGGCCAGGTAATTCTTTGTTGTGAGGATGTCCTGTGCATTGCAGAATATTTAGCAGACCTCTGGCATCTATCCACTAGATGCCAGTAGCAAACTTCCACACAACTGTGACAACAATTGTCTCCAAGCATTGCCAAGTGTCTGTTAACTTGTTCTACAGTCTAGGAGCTCTCTAGTCCACCCTCCTTAGACAGTAAACTCCACTATTTGCAGAATGAAGGAAGGTTTGCCTAGCAAAGTGAAGAAAGGAGATACTTTTTAAACTAATCCAACCACTCTCCCACAACTTCAATTCATCTTTTTGTGACCCTCTTGAATGTAGACAGCTAAATATATCACCAGATAGTTGAGGAAAGTCTCTTACATGAAAAAATGGATAAAAGGAAAAAGGAAAAATAGGAATTCAGAAGAAAAATAAAGAATATGAGCAACAGAAAACTAATCTTCCTATCAGTCCTACCTGCAGAGGTATCTACTGCCAGCAATATCTGAGCCTGTCTGATGTGCTGTGCAAAAATCAGCTTGCTTACTATTGCCTGTAGGCTTCTAACCAAGCAGAAAAGGCTAATACTCAAGTCAGTTACCATTCACCTGTCTGCCTTCCATATCTCAAAATTTTGTTGACTCTTATATGCAATCATCTCATTTTGTATTTCCTAAATCCTTTCTGCAATTTAATCTTTTTCCTGATATCACTGTGATGTTAAGGATGGGGAACAGTCAATAATAAACATTGCATTTGGTTGCATTTGGACACCGTATTTAAAACCTGTTTAAATGTGGGCACCTAAAACTTTCCAATTCTTTAATTTTCAAATTCTGGTAAATGAAGAAAGCTAACAGCTATCTTAGAGGCAAGGAAAACATCACTTAAGCATCTCTCATCTGAGTGTACAAGACTGTCAGGTCTTTTGGGCACATTTTATCAAAATGCCAGAGTTTAGGATTGGAGAAAATACATGGAATTATAAACATTGACTAAGACCAAACCAGAATCAAATCTCACCCTCAACCCAGGTCTGGAGAAGCCTGAGTTATTTCGAGATTGAACAAACTTTTAGAACAGTAAGACCTGTTACCACCAATAAATCTAATAAACCACTTTCTCCTTCATATTAAAGATGAAATTCTGTATCACAGAAAGACAACACCTATACCATCATTAGCCCCCAAAGTCAAGTGGCTAAAAGAACCTACCCACCTAAATCCGTCCACTTTTTTCCATATCATAATTATGATTACCACCCTCCTTGAACAAGCCACTATCATCTTCTACCCAGACTCCTATCTAATCTGTCTGCCTTTATTCAGTCCAGTCCAATCTACCCTCTGTAGGGCCAATCTTTTCAAAGAGCAAATATGATCATTTCACATTCACCTCAGCTTCACCCCCACCTTAAAATTACTGCTCTTATAAGGAAGACTGAAGTCCTTAATCTGCCTCACACATCCCCACAAGCCTGGTCCATGTCTCAGTTCATGATGTGCTTCAGCCACATTAACTAGCCTTTTTCTACGCTCCTCCTACCACTGGCCTTCCCTTTGTACTATTCCCTTTTCCTGGAACGCCTGGAATTACTGGAATGCTACTTACCCACACATCCCCTTCAAACTAGTTATTTCCTACCTATCCTTCAAATCCTAACTCATCCATGGAGTCAGAAGTCTTCCTTAGCTCTTTTATTGTACCTTTCATATCATTCCTAGTTATCACAATAGGAATTTTTCATGTTTTCATTGTACTTCTTTGATTCATGAACCTCTACTCCTTCACTGCACTGTAACTCTAGGATAGCAGGGACTCTTTCTTTTCACTCATGCCTCCAACCTCAGATTGCACATTGCCAGACATTTAGAGGATAAACAAAAAAGTCATTGTTATAAAATGAATGACTTTACTAAATTCCCATGAGTTAAAGAACTATTCTGGTGCTCTAGAAAGAATGTTCTTGCCGTGCTTTAAGAGTGAGTGTTGTAGCACCGGTACAGTGCCTCATACATGTAATCCTAGCACTCCAGCAGGCGAAGGCCAGCAGATTGCCTGAGCTCACAGGTTTGAGACCAGCCTGAGCAAGAGCAAGACCTCATCTCTAAAAATAGCCGGGCGTTGTGGTGGGTGCCTGTAGTCCCAGCTACATGAGGCTGAGGCAAGAGAATCACTTGAGCCCAAGAGTTTGAGGTTGCTGTGAGCTATGATGCCATAGCACTCTACTAAGGGCAAGAAAGTGAGACTCTGTCTCAAAATAAATAAATAAATACAAAATAAAAAGAGTGACTGTTATAAAAAAGAGTTTGAATGCTCATTTTGATTAGATAGTAGGAAATGCTTTCCATGATGAAAGGAGTTGTCAGTAAGTTGAGGGAATTGAATCAGAGATTGCTGGCTGCCAAAGTGTCTCTTCTCTCCTATCTATATTACTGGGTGGCAAAGTGCCCAACTAAAAATTAACATTTCCTCAACCTCCCTTACAAATGAGTATGGTTAGTGAGAATCAAAAGATAGCAAAACAAAAACAAAAACAGAAGGTAAGACTTTGGTTTAAGATCTTAAAGGAGATTGACCCAGCTGAGAGACATGATCTTTTACCTCTTCCTTCTTTTCTCCGTCTTTCTACCTGGAGCATAGATGTGATGGCTTGAGCTCCAACAGTCATTTTGGGACTAGAAGGCTATCTTAGAAACAGAATTGTGCAATACAGGTGGAAAAGAAAATCAGAAGAGCCCTGGGTCCTTGATGACCAAGACACAGCCACACCTTTGCTGGTCTGATTACCTACAGATATTTACTCTAAGAAAAAATAAAATAAATCTTTATGCTTTTGAGCCACTGAGATCAGCTCTGTTCCCAGCAGTCAAACACAATTCTTAAGTGATGTGACAGTTAATAAAAAGAAATAAGCTCTTCCCCTAAGTACCTTACCAATTCCTTAGAATATGACAGGTGGACCCAGTGTGACAAGAAATCATCAGAGTTAATTAAGACCAACCATTCCCTTAAGGCAGTTGTTTCTAAATGAGACTGGCCATTTGATTAGCTATAGTTTCCAGAGATGAATAATCTACCACCCACTTCAGGATGAGAGCCATTTTCTATTGCATTTCCAAAATTATTCCCATCTAGAAAGAATCAGTCTTCAAATACAAAACTTCAGTGATGCTCAGACTGGCTAATAACCTCAACGTTAGCCACACAGTTTTTACTTTTAAATTCTATGAAATTTGCAACTTTATTTACATGAAATCAGCTTAATTTAAAAGGGAAGAGGCAAATAAATATTAACTGAGCACTTAGTCTGACCAGGGACTGTACCACATGCTTCGTATAAATCATCTTATGTGAATCTCGCAATAGCTTTGCAAAGTAGATAGATATTGCGATCATTTTATCAGTAAGGAAATTGGGGATCAGAAAAGCTAAATGACTTGCCCAAGGCATCTCAAACAAATAATGGGGCTAGGATTTAAGCATATCTACCTCCAAATCCTATACTAAGTCCACTACCACATTCTGCCTCAAAGCTAGCAATTGTTAGTATCTTGAGTATGTGGCTGAGACTTCACCAAGTTCATTAATGAGAAAATGCTCTTCTTCATAGGATTATTATTAAAAAGCTCTTGTGGGTTGAATTTTATCTCCCAAAAGATATGCTGAAGTCCAAATTCCCAGTACCTATGAATGCAATCTTGTTTGGAAACAGGGACTTTGTAAACATAATCATTTAAACTGGGGTCATACTGGATTAGTGAGGGCCCTAACTTAATGATTGGTTTATAAGAGGGAAATCAGGACACAGACACAGACAGAAGAATGTTATATGAAGATGGTGACAGAGATTGTAGTGATGTGTCCATGAGTCAGGGAATGCAAAGGATTCCAGGCAGCCACCGGAAGCCAAGAAGAAGTAAAGATGGATTGTCCCCTAGAGCCTTTGTGGGGAACATGGCTCTGTTGACCTCTTGATTTCAGACTTCTAACCTCCAGAGCTGTAAGAAAATTCAATTGTGTAAGCCACCCAATTTATAGCAATTTGTTAAGTCAGCCCTAGGAAACTAATATAGAAGTTAATCCAGACTTTGGCCTTCATTGGCCTTAGCAGTAATGTAAGTTTGGTTGAGTATGAAGTTACGCTCATGTCATGTGATATGGGGGAAGTACACTGCTTGAATGGATCTGGGAATATATCCAATACTTCTTCCTGCCCAGTCCAGGAAGACACTGAGGAGAATGAGAGAGAGCGATGGCAGATGGAGTGCAGGAGGCAGAACCGCGTATGGTGGGCGGCTTGGGCTAAAGAACTGAGCCATGCCAGCAAGATGTGAATAAAGAACAAATGTTTGGGAGCTGAGGCAGAAGCCCCCATTACTCAGTTGGAAGAACTAAAGGACCTCATTTTTCCACATTCCCCAGAATGAGACCATGAAAGGCAAATCAACCTCCCCTTGTGTTTAGGTTTTGAGCATCTGCTAGGCCTGGACCAGCTAGAAGCCACTGACTAGGAACTGGCTCCAGTTAATTCTTTGTTTTCTACAATTCTAAGTATTGTTCTTAGGTTCATTAAAAAGTTCAATTAACTGAAGCAAGTGTCTAGAATCATGGGGGAGATAATTACTCAACATGCACACCCTGAAATGTATGAAATTATTCATAATACAAAGCCAAGCCAAGAAAATATTCTTTTAAAAATGAAATTAAGTAGAGGATAATGGAACTGAAAGGCTTCTCAAGCTTGCTTTTTCATTATTTGCCTTATTTCCTGGTGGAAGCACCCATTTCAAGAGAGTTTCTAAAGATACATACATAGATATTTCATAGATAATAATTATAGCAATAGTTACATTCTCCTAGACCAGTCACCTTTCATAAAGCCAGTAAGTTGAAATACATAAATCTTGCCAAAGCTTCCCTCTTATTCACCTGAACTACTCACTTCAGTTTGCCTACGAGTGTCCCAGTTTTAGCACTGAAGGTTCTACATCCCAGATCTCCCTGGTCCTGGGCAAACCTGGACATTTGTCACTCTCCCCCTAATAAACAAGAGCAGTGGATAAGCAAGCACTGACGATCCGAACTATGTATTCAAAGAAGAATCTTATGGGGTGCATACCAGTCCAAGGGATGAGTCCAAAACAAAGCCAACAGGTTGAAGGACAAAGGTCACTTTTCAAGAGCACTCACATTGGCTTCTCCCTGACCACAGGGCTGCTTTCTTCTAAGGCCCTCCTGGCCCATGAGCTCCCTCCTGGCTCATAGATGGCCATCTTCTCCCTCTGCCCTTATGTCATCTCCCCTCCAAGTGCATCTGTGTCCTGACCTCTTCTAATAGGGACACCAGGATCAGAGGAGGGCCTGCCCAGATGACCTTATTTTAACTTTATCACCTCTTTAAGGCCCTATCTCCAAATACAGTCACATTCTGAGGCACTGGGGGTGAGGGATTCAACATACAAATTTTAAGGGGACATATACCAACATAGCAGATGACTTCTGTGAAACATAGTCACAGCCCTGAAAACATAGGCACAGCTGAAGTCAAGCATGTGTGGGGATCTGGGAAGACTGGCTATTCCGAGGCAGCTCACCTACACCATAATCCCCACTTACCTAAGTCCCATCACCTGAGACATTTTTAAAAAGGAAAGACTAAGAGTTGGGGACCAAAAAGAAACTAGCACAGGAGGGGGAACAATGATGAAAGAGGGAAAAAATGCTTCATTTATTGCACCTAACATTCACACTGCACTTGATAGTCTGTGGGCATTTTCCACCTCTCATTTCATGCATCTGCACCACAAGCCTGTGAGCCAGGGTTCTTGGTCACGAGCAGGGGCCCCGACACCCAGTTCCAACCATGAGGGGCTTAAGTACCCGGTGACTATATGATTTCTTGCCCCTGTGTTTGTGCTCTTTGTGGTGCATCATCACAAGATGTTTATTCCAGAGATCATTATTTCCTAATTTTAAATTATGGCATGATAAGTCTTCAGTCTTATCTCTTTCTCTCTTCTTTCCTTAAACTCTCCCACCCTCACTGTGACACAAGTCACAATGCAATGCAAAGGCAGGGCCACAGGACAGGCCATGAACTGCTGTTTCAGAAGACGCCATTCACACAGTGTGGATGGTGCTTCCCGCACAGCTGCCTGCTGCATGCCTGGTAAGGGCATGTGGTGGGAGACAGCACGAGAAGTGCAGTCTGTGTCTGGGGTGTGAGTGGTAGGAAGACAGGAATACATCTAAGAAGATCTGCCCTAAGCCTAGGTGAGAAGAAAACTGAAAGTGAGAAAGAAGACGGGGCTAACCTCTGTTTGTCCTTCCACATCTCTGGAGACTAATCTTCATATACTAAATTGACTAGGTCTCATGCCCTCTACCTTCCAGATGGGTTCAGGTGGTGGGAATCCTATAATTTTCCATTATTTGAGCTATTTTGCTTAAGTAAATTTGAGTTAGAGATCTATCACTCAAAAACAAAACAGTGCTGAGTAGTATCAAGGGTCTCTTTTTCTAAATCCATGTTACATCAATAATCTAAGGCGCCAAAGACTTACCACAAACAATATCCTTATAGGATGGGGATGGGGAGCAAATAGAAAAGAACATTCCAAGCTACAACACATTTAGATGACAAAAATGTTGGACCTTAAAAAATTTTCCCATCATGTCTTAAAATGTAAAGTATTAGTTGTAAAATAAATAAATAAGGAAAGTCAAGTCCTTATCAAGAGATAATATAGCCTCAAGATGCAGAATTGATACTTTAAATATGATTCAATGTTTAAGCCAGTTTGAAATGAATAATTTTCCCTCATACCTTAATACTGGCATTTTCTCCTCAGACTGAGGACACATTGAAAAATAATTAAAAGCATGTACAGCAGAACTTCAGTAATTCTGAAGAAGGTTGGCTGCAATACTTTAAAAGTCTAGATTATAAAACACTTTTAAAGAAATGTAATCATAAAACTTTTAAGAAAACATTAACACTGGATCTAGGCTCTAAGACAAATCTTTTTTTTTTTTTTTCCTAAGACAAATCTTATGTATGATAGGCAAGGAACTAGGAGAGGTTTAGCTTTAAGAAATAGAAGGATTTGTGATTTGCATGTCAAATTGTTTGTAAATTTATACATTTTAATGTCTTTACTTGAAAAAAATTGTTTCTTAAAATATTTAAATGTTCTCTGTGCAATCTTAGCTGTACTCTTGATTTCAAAGTTACGTCTATAACTGCATTAGTCTAAAATGCTAAATAAATAAATATTAGCAATGCAAATTCTAGCCTAGCGCCTACCTGAATATCCAAAATTCTAAGCTGACATCAAGATTTTGTTCACATAATAAAATTGAGTTGCCATACGCCATGTCAGATAATAACATTTAGGCTTATATTATCATTAGTATAAAACAAATCAGAAATAGTAATCTCTCAAAAGGAAGAACACAAACTCCATCTTGACCTCTCCATTTAACATTCAGTGGAGGGAAAAAAAAAAATCACACTTTTCATAGCTTAATGAAACCTGAAAATTCAGAAATCAAACCTAAATTATTTTCATACTTCCTTTTCATCAACACAACAAAAAGGTCTCATTAGCATAGATAGCACAAGAGGCAAGATTAACAAGCTTCATTCAGATCAAGGAAATTAAATACATTACAAATTTCTTTCTCAAACAGGAGCTTTTCATAAGTAAACTCAATAATATATAAGTCACAAAATGTTATTTCCAGATATTTTATTATAGTGAAGTTAAATCTTGAAAATTTCACAGTAACTAGTTTTTACAACTTTAAAGAGTCTAAGTCACTTTCATGAGATTATCTTGAAGCATGATTTTCAATGCTTCCAAAAAAGTTAGTTCATTAAGATTAAGCCCATCTTGGCAGGTTTAGACTTTGAAGAATCAGTGGAAGAAAAGCTGGAGTTACAAGAAATAGCTGGGAAATTATTGAAAAAAGTATCAAAAATACAAATGCTTAAGGCACCAGATAGTTGTATAGCTATGTTCATGGAAACATTTTTCACAATAGCAAAAAGTAGATGCAATCCAAGTATCCATGGACAGCTGAATGGATAAACAAAATGTTGTTTATACATATAATAAATATTATTCAGCCTTAAAAAGGAAGGAAATTCTAACACATATTACAACATGGATGAACCCTGAGGACATTGTAATATGTGAAATAAGCCGGTCACAAAAAGACAAATACTACATGATTTCACTTATGAGGTATCTAGCATAGTCAAATTCATAGACACAGAAGGTAAAACAGTGGTTCCCAGGGGCTGGGGGGAGAAGCAAGTGGGGATTTGTTGAATGAGTACAGAGTTTCAGTTGAGACAATAACATGAATGCACTTAATGCTACAGAACCGTACACTTAAAATGGTTAAAAGACAGTAAATTTTTATGTTACGTATATTTTATAGCAACAACAAAAACCAAAAATGCTTATAGGGACAGCCAGGCCTGTGGGCACAAGAAAGCTAGTCAGGATGTGTGACAGAAGGAAGGGTGGGATCCCAGGGGACCAGTGTACACACATCCTCTCTGAAGAGAACAGGCATGTCTCAGCAAGCTGATAGCATCCTCACAGGAGCTGGACCCAGTATTATATGCAGATACCATGATTTTCCAAGAGAAGCTGAAATCCACATTTTTATAAACTATTCTCCATTTTTTTTCTAGTTGGCAACAAATTTTTAAAGTTTTTAAAACAGTACAAGCCAAATAAAGCGTGTCTGCAGGCCTATAGCTGACACCTTCTGATTTAGCCAGCAAATTAACAGCACTCTGCGAATGAAGGCCGCACTGGATCCAGGGGAGAAAGCCAAGTCCTGAACAGGATCGGCTTGTGTGGGAGAAGCATTTCTGGGCTCCATTGCCAGCCCCTGTACTCAGGAAAGAAGGCTCAAGAATATATTGCAGCAAAAAAAAAAAAAAAAAAAAGAATATATTGCAGCCATAACCTTATTCTAGCAAGCTTTGAACAAGTGGAAATCAGGTATTTTTATTTGCATGTCTTATTTTGCTTTTGTTTATCTAAACTGGGAACATTTGGAATTCTTATACATATAAGAGTAAGTTGTTCAATTACTGACCAGTGTAATAGGTTCCTACATTAGTCTCAGATGATGAAATGAACACCTTATTGAAGGAAGAATAGACTAATAAAGATGTGAACAGCATTTATCCAAATGATATGAATGGCAACTTATCAATCTCAACACCCCTAATTCTTGCAAGTGGGGCTGTGGAAGCCTAAATTTTAAAACCAAATCAATGTCTTAATTTTCTATCTCATGCAGCTGCTGTTGGAGGGGCAAAAGGAATAATAATTTCTCAGTAATGAAGCACCTTAGAATAAACTAACATGAGTCATTACTAGATAAACACAGCACCAAACAAGACTAATAGCCCTTGAAACATATCCTCTGTTTTTCAAAATAACCAATTTTTTTTGTTTGTCTTTATGTGGTAAATGGAGTAAATAATGTCTTTAGAGTAAGAATATGATTTGAATCAGCTGATTGCTAGGCTATAATAACTGATTCAATTTAGCAGATGTTTATTGAGCACCTTTAAATGCTCGGTATTGGGATGGGCACAGTGAATGATACATAAAAACTGTGTCTATCCACTTTCCCAGTGACACCTGAACAACTCAGCTTACATTTCAAATGGGGCAACGAGAACAGCAAATGCAAAGCAAGCGGCAGGGCCTCTGGAGACAGCAGAGGACATTCAGCAGTCTTCTGCATTCAGATTTTATCTCCATTGCACAGATAAGGCGTCCAAGGCTCAGGGAAGGGGGTTGTCCAAAGGCACACAGTAAATGGGAAAAGGTTCAGGACTCAGGGCCCCGCTTCCAGGGCAGAGCCCCTCCCTCCCAGCGCCCACTCAACCCCACCCTACCCCCATCGCATCGGCAGCAGCAGACTCTTCACCCACTCAGTTAAGAACCATTCCATGAGCACCTTCCTTTGACATTCCAGGCTCTGCTCAATCCCACCCGATGCTTGGGACACCATTTATTTCATTTATGAAAGTTTACAGGCAAGACCAGGGTAGGGAGGGAAAGAGGAGGACAAGCTCTGTTTCCGGCAGGGCCTCACAATGTCTGTGCCTGCAAGGGGTCAGTACGGGTCCAAGTCCTAGTCTTCAGCTCTGCATATTCAGGAATTTGATTTGAGTCAGTTTGCTCAGACGTGATGAGACCGGAGGGACTGACTTTTGCCAACTAAATGCTCAAGATACTGACTGATAAACCAGAGGCCGATTTACTCATACACACTTAGAAACATCGCTAGGTGGATGAGGACATGCTTCTATTTAGCTTCGATGCCTCCTTTAGGAAACCACATCAGTAAGGGGAGACTCCCTGGACACTACAGACTCAGAGGAAAGGAATCGAGGGGACTGGGCTAGAGAGAAGCTGCACAGGTACTCCCTCACCCCTGCTGTCCACACGTCCTCAGCCTACAACTGCTGCTTCTCCTCTCCCCAAACACCCCATCCCATTCTCTGCCTGTGAAGATATTAATAGCTAACACCTATGGGACGCTCCCTGTAGGCTGGGAACAGCTCTAATAGTTTCACATACACAGTCTCATACAATCTCTCTAAGGCTGAGAGGCAGGTACCATCCTCACTGTCTTCTAACTAACGAAGGCTCAGAAGGGTTAAGTAATTTGACCATAGACACATGGCAGCAAGCCAGCACCAGGATTCAAACCTAGTCAGTCAGACCCTAGAGCCCATGCTCTTACCCGTTAATCTACCCTGCCTGCCAGGCACTCTGGCTCCCTTCATGCCCATTTCAGGTGGCATCTCTTCTGATGAAGCCTTTAATGATCCCCTGGTCAGGTGTGTTCTCACCTTCCTCCAAGCCCCAAATGTTCCTCCAGTATTTGCTGAATATGTTGGTACCATCATTACCACCATCCCACCTCCCCATTCAGGTCTGAAGGTAAATCCATCTAATCATGAATTATACTGTAAAGCCGACCATGTCATTACAAGATTCCAGTGAATACCTTTAAAGCTTTCATTTGCAACTCATAACACACATACACTGTTTATATAAAATGTCTTCTCTGGGCACAAGCCACATCTTTCAGGGACTTATCATGGTAGAGACACAAGGTAAATCTCACCTCCTTCACCTAAGCTGCACAATTTTTCCTTGAAGGGGACAAGAGGGACAGCATTAGGGATTCAACAGAATTCCAGCTGGCCTTCCCCCACACTACTGGCTGAGGAAAACCCTGAGGTCTGAGCGTATGCCTAGCTCCAAAGGCATAACTGCAGAGTTGCTAAGGGAATAGACTCTGGATACAGACTTGAGTTTTAATCACTTACGGGCTATGAGATTTGGGGCAGCTTGGTTGCCCTCTCTGAGGACCGATGCCCCATCTTTGCTTTTTAGACATGTTCTTGCCTTCATGCAAGGACAGCATGGAGATTGGTGTAGCTGACAGCCATGAGTACCCAAGGCCAGCAAAGAGGTGGGCGGTAGGAGAGAACAAGATTTCCACCAGTGAAAAGCAAGGAATCCCCCATATGGCATTAGGCTAACAGTACTAACAGTTTTAAGAACAAAGAATCCGGCTTGGCCCCTGTGGCTCAAT
>CAUYQV010134668.1:0-12418 GCA_963574575.1 Galagoides demidoff | reverse complement strand
GCCTGGAATATAGATGACCATCCCTTCACTGTGTGTCTATATTTATCTTTTAAGGTAAGATGAGATTCTTGTAAATAACAGATGTCTGGTCTGAGTTTCTATATCTAATCAGCCAATCTGTGCCTCTTTAGAGGACAATTTAAGCCATTCACATTGATTGAAATTATTGATAAGCCTGGTAAAATTTTTGGTATCGAGTTATTCAAAAGTCCAGTGGACATTTTTAATCCTTTTGCCATTGTGGAAGTTGGCGTTTGATCAATAGTTTCTGAGTTAGTTTACTTTTGTGGTGGAGGATTGCACTGGTCATTATGGAGGATAGGTCTGAGAATATCCTGGAGAGCTGGTTTAATTATGGCAAATTTCTTCAATGCATGAATGTCATTAAAGTATTTAATTTCTCTATCATAAATGAAACTCAGTTTAGCTGGATATAGGATCCTGGGCTAAAAGTTATTTTGTTTTAAGAGATTAAATGTCGATGACCACCCTCTTCTTGCCTGAAAGATTTCGGCAGAGAGATCTGTAGTTATTCTAATATTCTTCCCCTTGTACATTATGGTTTTCTTACATCTTGCTGCTTTCAAGATTTTCTCTTTCATATTAACTTTAGTGAAGTTAATTATGATGTGTTTGGAGGATGTCTTATTCGGGTTGAGTCGTGCTGGGGTTCTGAAGCTGTCTGCAATCTGAATTTCAGGATCTCTTGACATATCTGGAAAGTTCTCTTTCATAATTTCATAAAGAAAAGCCTCTGTGTTTTGTGAAACAACTTCGTTGCCTTCAGGGATTCCTATAAGGCAAATATTAGTTTTCTTCGAATTATTCCAGAGCTCTCTGAGAGAAGATCCACTTTTGCTTTCCATTTCTGATCCTCTTTGAACACTCTAACATATTCAGAAGCTTTGTCTTCTACGTCTGAGATCCTTTCTTCTGCCTCCTGCACTCTGTTACCAAGAGATTCTACCATATTTTTCAGATCTTTGAGGGCTGCAATCTCTTGCCTTAATGTTTCAAAATCTTTAGTGGTTTTGTCTTTGAATTCGTTGAATTCTTGAGTGAACTTTTGGAATGCTCCTTGAATTTCTAGTTCTATCTTTGCCTCAATTCTATTAATCTTATTTGCAATCCAAATTCTGAATTCGATTTCTGACATCTCAGCCATCTGTTTATAAAGGGGATCTTCAGTTTTGTCTGCCATGTCCTTTCTTGGGGGGGGGGTTGACCTACTCTGGTTATTCATATTACCAGAGCTTTTCTGTGGATTCCACCCCATAATTATTTTTCCCTGTTTGGCTTTTCCCCTTGAGGTTTGTCAAGGACCTGTACGGTGTTATGGCCTAAGAGACTGGGGACCTGCTTGGTGTGTGGGGCTAAGTGGTTCTACCTTATTTTCAGCTGGTCTCTGTCCTACTCTAGTGGTTCAGTTACTCTTGGTTGAAGTCTCTGCTGTGAAGAAATACCAGCAATTAAGTCACCCTGTACCCCACAAACAACAATTGGGCAAGGAAAATCAAACCTTCCCTCAAACATACACCCAAGGTGCCCCTTTGAATAGTCCCTGGGTGATCTGCCTGGTTGAAGGGATCCAAATCAGCTGTCCCAGTCAGCACTAGTTTCAGGTGGAAGAGTTCAAATGTCTCCAGCAGCTAAATAAGAGGGGTCTGCTCGCAGCTCAGATATAACTTGCTCCAGTGCTCCGTGAGGGCAAAGGGAGCCTCCCAGCAAATGAATTAGTCTGGGAAGGTTAATACCTCCTTCCCCACCTTGCAGCCAGTCACTCATAATCCCCCAGGTCTGTGACCCTATTCACTCCAGTAGGCAACTGCTCCTGGGGTTTATGACTGCCAGAGTCACCTGTAAATCTGAGTCTGGCAGGGGGTCCTGTGAAAGTTAAATTAGGCTATGAACGTTCTCTCAGTTCTAGCCCCTGGCTTTCTCTCCCAGCTAAATTCCTCTGCAAGTCAGAGGCTGCTAGAGCTGATAAGGAACTCAACCCTGGGCAGCAAGCAATTAGAGTTTACACTCAGGTGTCAGTCCCAGCCTCTGCCCACCCACTGCCTTTGTCTCAGCTATATTCCCCTGAGGGCGAGGTGCTCTCTGGGAAATCTGAATCCAGTCCAGCAGGGGAAGAATTTAGGCTGTGGAAGTTCTCTCTTTCCAGCCTGTGCCTTCTGTCCCAGCTATATTTCTCTGCAAGTCAGAGGCTGCTAGAGCTGATAAGAAACTCAGCTTTAGGCAACAAGCATTTAGAGCTTACACTTAGGTGTCAATTCCCGCTTCTGCCCGCCTGCTGCCTTTGTCTCAGCTATATTCCCTTGAGGGCTGGTGCTAATGGTCTCTTTATTTACAAAAGTTACCAAGTCTGTTCGTTCTGCCTGTGGCTGCTGTCTGGAACCTCTGATTGTCCAGAGAGATGGGGCTTGCCTATCTGGAATGGAATCAGTTTGCAGCTCAGGATGCCACTATTCCTGTCTGGTTTCCTCCAAGCCAACTTTCTTCTCCTCACTCCTGTGCCACAGTCAGCACACAGTGCAGCACCAGCCCTTTCTCCCTCCACTTCTTTCAAGGAGATGCCCAAGAATCTGGACTCCATAGGTAACAAACTTCCAGACATTGTGGTGGGGGGGTGGGGGAATCCTCGGAGTTCAATGTTGCAGGTGGGGAATATATACAGTTTTACAGTTTTATGCCTGGCAGGAGGGTGCCATGGCATGCCAGCAGGGGTAGGAGATCCAGTTTTTAGGGGGTCTCTCCCATGGGATAAAGTGGGAGGATATTTGAACTCTGCTTGCTTGTTTGTATGGAGTAAACTGCGAGCTCTTCTTGTGGGGGAGGGGACTCCCTTCTGTTTGGTGGTGGATTTTGTACCTTTTGATTATATTTTTGGGGTCGCAGCTCACCTCAGGAAGGTTGAAGTGTGCTCTTCAATCTTCTTTCGTGGCTCTGCTTCAAACCATCAGCTCCCTGGCTAAATTTCTGTCCTTTAAGCCTCTTTCCGGACGGGAACCTCTGTAAAAAGCTGTCTGCAGTCTGCCATCTTGGCTCTGCCCCCAACCTCTTCCATTTTTAAGGCATATGTGATTACCTTGGACCCACTGGGTAATCTGAGAAAATCTCCTACTTTAAGATCTGTCACCTTAATTTCACATACAAAGTCCCTTTTGCCAAGTAAGGTAGCATGGACACAGATACCAGGGATTGGGGCATGGACATATATGAGGGACCATTATTTGCCTACCACATATGCTTTATTTGCTTTAGTTTTGTTTTAAAATATTTCAATACACTGATTGTAAAACAGCCTCTTAAAACCAGACAAGATACATAAAACAAGCAACAGAGGAACAGGAGCATGTGATATTGTGATAGGTGATACCAAACGGCTATTGGAAGGAGTTGGAGTTAAAGGCAGTTACCGCTTACACCTCTTCTAGAATATAAAAACCTAATTCTCTGGGCTCAGTGATTTACTCTTTATCCCTGAGGCTTGTTTGTTTTCCTACCTCTCTTGTTGTTTACAGTGTTTACTCCCATTTAAAGTGCTGTTTGGCTTTCTCTCTTTGTATCCAAATCCGTCATGGTTGTGTTCAGGTTCTACATCTTCCTGGAGCTGCCCATGACTTCAGAAATCACATTGACCCGACCTCCTCTCTCTGAACACAAATCACTGGAAATATTTATTCAGCACTAGTAGCACACTACTCTTACTACTTTTCACACCGTACCTTTTCTCTCCAGTTGAATTTCTACTTTCTCAAGGGCAAGGGCATTGCCCCATATATATATGTATATAAAATATATATACATATATATATATATATTTTTTTTTTTTTTTGCTTTCACAACATCTAACAGTATTTCCAACTGTGGGTTTCTGTCTCCTAGAGACTGTGAAGTCATTTTAAAACACCTCCGAGTCTATACAAGCATGTTTTTCTTCAGTCAGTGCCTGCCCTGACACACTACTGGTGTGAAGCCCTTATGTATCAAAAGGATGGTTGTTTCTGAACAAGTTCCAAATTTGTTGAACATAGTAGGCACTTAATAAGCATTTTATAGATAAATTTAGAATGGTAAAATAAAATGTTGGGTATAGAGATTTTGGGGAGTTTAAAATCCGAACTACTTTGAGATTATAACTTTATTACTGTATATCAGTTATGCGTATTAAGATTTTTAACATGTTGCTAACAGTTTCTCCTGAGGGAAAGAGCTAGTAATATATATTTTAGTATGCCTCTCTTCCTCTCTTACACTGTCATGTGTATGGTGGTTATTCAGGAAATATTTGTTCACTGATTGGTTTCTTTGGCTGTAATTTTTTGTGAAAATAAAATACAGACTTGGGGCATACTGATTATTTCTCAGGTGAATGTAAAACATTGACACAAGAATCATGCCATATATCTCCAGTATTAACTCAGGCAGTGGAAGCCCTGCAGGATAGACCTGTCTTATGTAAGTTGGTGACTTTCTTTTTCCTTTTAACTTTTCTTTTTTCTTTTTTTTAAAACTCCAATGGTAGTGAGAAGAGACTTTCTACTAATTAAAAAAGAAACTGTACTTTTCCTTTGATAATTTACATTAATTTTTAGTATTATCAAATTCATAGTTTGAGTAACATTCATAATTTGCAGTGATATTTTCATCTCAACTTTCATGTGTATCATTGGCATATTGGCTTATTTGAATATTACATGCTGTAGAATACAGTATGGAGAGGAAAATCAAGGTGTCCCTGTATCTAGACTACCTCTTATTTATGTAGAGGTCAAGGGCTTTCCCTAGTCTGTCATCTCATTTAACTCTGTTGGAATTTTAAGTAATTAAAACTCCTGTGTCAACCATGCCTGGAGAGAAGGAAGTCATATAGGAAATAATTACCTAGAGATGAAAAAAATATTTAATATCAGTGTTCTCTTAAGGTAATTCAAGAAAAGAGAGGGTTAAGGTCTTTGATAGGGTAATGCTTTAGGTAAGAATCTTGTACATTTTATTTATTTATTTATTTTAAGACAGGTCTCACTATATCACCCTTGGTAGAGTGTGGTGTTGTCACAGCTCACACCAACCTCAAACTCCTGGGTCCAAGCAATTCTCTTGCCTCAGCCTCCCACGTAACTGGGACTACAGGTGCCTGCCCCTATACCCAGTCACCTTTTGATTACAATTATCTTTGTTTAGCAGGCCCGGACCCGGGCTTGAACCCAGCAGCCTTGGTGTATGTGGCTGGCACCCTACTCACTGAGCTGCAGGTGCTGAGCCAGAACCCTGTACATTTTAAACTTGCTGATATATATTTTTTATTTTGCACAGGATGACCATAACATTCGTGGGCAATTTAAATAGTTGCACATGAACTTTATGGCTACCCTTTATTTTAATTTTCTTTTTTTGTTTCTCATAAAATAGAAAGTAAGTTCTTTTTTTTTTTAATACCTAGGGTGGTATGAGAATGAAACTTTAGGTAGACCAATGGGTTGATGATAATTCACGAAACAGGAAAGTAGGGGACTTTTACCAAGGAATTGAATCATGCTGTGAATCATCCCTTTTAGATATTGCTTATACTATTTTCAGAGGATTTCTCCATTACTTTCTGACTTAGAATGTTACTTATTCTGTAATAAGTTCACAGAACACAAATGCTGTGACAACTTTGTAAAATAATAACACTCAAGTGCCACTTTCTGAGTACTGTGTGCTTAGCACCATTCTGAGTGCTAAAGACACCACATCAGTAAAGCACAGCCCTCAAGTTGCTTTATTTTATGGAACCAAACATAAACAAATGCATTTTAATCAACTATTTAATTAAATAGGATAAGATCATGTCCTAGATGCCATGTGGAAGAAGTACTCTGGTGTAAGGAAAAGAGATAATATCTCAGAAAGTTACCTAAGGGAAGTAGGTATAAAGTAATTTGTGATGATTGAATAGGCATTTTCTTAGAGGAAAAGTTAGGACAGGCTCTTCGCTTATAGCTCAGTGGTTAGGGCACTGGTTGCATGAACTGGGACTGGTGGGTTTGAACCTGGCCCAGACCTGTTAAAACAAAAAACAAATAGCCAGGTGTTGTGGAAAGTGCCTGTGGTCCCAGCTACTTGGGAGGCTGAGGCAAGAGAATCACTTGAGCCCAAGAGTTTGAGGTTGCTGTGAGCTATGATGCCACAGTGCTCTACTGAGGAAGACATAGTGAGCCTCTGTCTCAAAAAAGAAAAGAAAAGAAAAGAAAAGTTAGGACAGAATATTCCAGGTTGAGGAAGCAGCAGGTGCAAAGATGTGGAATAAGAGGGAACTTGCATTTTGGGGAAATAACTTGCAGAAGCCTGCCCTGGCTCTTGAGTTAGTAGCAAAGGCCAGATCATAACAGCCCTGATGTTGGGTATATAAATGTGATCAACTAATGTTCATTGTTGACCAACAGCTTAGTAGTTTATTTCTGTTTTGAAATTTCTTTCTTAAATTTTTTACTTTTAGATACTGCCATTAATTGAGACTTTATTACTTTATACATTTGGTTTTTTATTTTTTTAATTATATTAAATCATAGCTGTGTACATTAATGCAGTTATGGGGTACAGTGTGCTGGTTCTATATACAATCTGAAATATTTTCATCAAACTGGTTAACATAGCCTTCATGCCATTTTCTTAGTTATTGCATTAAGACATTTATATTCTACATTTAGAAAGATTCACATGTACCCTTGTAAGATGAACCATAGGGTTCTGTCCTGTTCTGCCAGCAACATCAATTGGTGTTTGGTTTAAATCAGGTATTAACATTGTGTACAGATTAATATTTGTTCACAAGGCTAATCTTTTAAAAAAAAATGCCTTTGTAGGCTCGGCCCCCATAGCTCAGCAGTTACAGCACCAGCCACATACACTGAGGCTGGTGGATTCCAACCTGACCCAGGCCTGCCAAACAACAATGACAACTACAAAAAAAAAAAATAGCTGGGCATTGTGGTAGGCGCCTATAGGCCCAGCTACATGGGAGGTTGAGGTAAGAGAATCACTTAAGCCCCAGAGTTTGAGGTTGGTGTGAGCTGTGATGCCACGGCACTCTATCAAGGGCAACAAAGTGAGACTCTGTCTCAAAAAAAAAATACCTTTGTATGCTTTGGGCATCTGAAAAAGATAGCCAACTTCTACCATCCAAATACATTTTTACTAAGTTATAATTCTTGATCAATACTTGGAAGGGAGCAATGTTGAATAATGGTTTTATAAAAAGGTGGGCTCTTGAGTCAGATTTATTTGACAAGGCCTTAAACCCTTATAAGTTTTCAGTTTCCTTGGCTGTCAAATAGGTATAATAATAATGCCTATTGTACAGAGTTTCCTAAAGATTCAGTTTGTTCACATGGGTGCTTAGTAGTGTATAATGCTTGGCACATCACTAAATTATTTGTATTATTTTTATTTTGAGAGGAGGTGACTAGAAAGCTCTCAACTAAAGAGGAGTGTATTTAAGGCCTACCTGTTAGTAAGGGAGAAAGGTCGAAAGACAAAAATGGGGCTATAATAGAGAAGCAAAGGTTTATCTCTGAAAGGCATATGTCAGGGAACGAGGGCAACAATGGCAATTTGGGAGACTTTAAGAAGTGTTTGGGCTTGGGCTTGGCACCCGTAGTTCATTGGTTAGGGTGCTGGCCACATACACCAGGGTGGGCGGGTTCAAACCTGGCCCGGCCGAGCTAGACAACAGTGACAACTGCAACAACAACAACAAAAAATAGCTGGGTGTTGTTGTGGACACCTATCTTCCCAGCTACGTGGGAGGCTGAGGCAAGAGAATCACTTTTTCAGCCTAAGAGTTGGAGGCTGCTGTGAGCTGTAATGCCACCACAATCTACCAAGGGTGATAGAGCGAGACTCTGTCTCAGAAAAAAGTGTTTGGAAGTTGAGTGGGGAAATAAGTTTTTAAGACCAGATGATTAAGTTGAGATAAATGCCAAAAAACAGAAAATTGGCTTTTCCTTCAGTAGTCCTCTATTTCTAAGAGCGGTTCCTTATTTAGGAAAAAAATCAATGTATCATATTAACCACCAGATGGCATTCTGTGAACTTTGTAAGTAAAGCATAAAAGCTTCACTATTTATTATTGTGTCTCAGATGTATAGGTATAAAGTATAAGAAAATATAAATTATGGAAGGTAATACTCAGTGTTTCTTAGGTAGTATTCATTGGAATGTTAATACATTATCTAGCTTTAGTAAATCAAGTATAGAAATTTCTTTAAAAAGAGATTCACTATACCCTCAACTACCATAGCATAGTGGTTATGGTGCCAGCCACATACAACGAGGTAACAGAGTTCGAACCTGGCCCGAGACAGCTAAACAACAATGACAACTACAACAACAACAAAAATATAGCTGTCCATTGTGGTGGGCTCCTATAGTCCCAGCTACGTGGGAGGCTGAGGCAAGAGAATCGTTTCAGCCCAAGAGTTTGAGGTTGCTGTGAGCTGCGACACCACCACACTCCACCAAGAGTGACATAGTGAGACTCTGTCTCAACAATAAAAAAGAGATTTACTGTAAAGGGAAGTGAAAAAAATTAGGTGATTTCTTTGAAAAATCTTCAGAATATAAGTTATTTAAGAGTATAATAATGGCCACATTGTTGATTTTTCTTCATTTTCTATGTATTTGTTATATTCCTTTTTTTTTTTTTTTGAGATAGAGTCTCATACCATGTCACCCTTGGTAGAGCTCTGGTGTCACAGCTCACAGCAACCTCAAACTCCTGGGCTTAAGCGATTCTCTTGCCTCAGCCTCCCAAGTGGCTGGGACTATAGGCACCTGCCACAATGCCCGGCTATTTTTTTGTTGTTGCAGTTGTTTAGCTGTTGTTCAGCTGGCCTGGGTGGGTTCAAACCCACCACCTTCGGTGTATGTGGCTGGCGCTGAAACCACTGTACTATGGGTGCCAAACCAACTCTGGCAGATTTCATTCTTTTAGGTTGTAGGTCTGAGGCCTCTGTTTTCTTACTGGCTGTTGGCTGGGAAAATGTAATACTCAGCTCCTACAGGCTGCTCTCAGGCCTTGGCCCTGTCACCTCTCAGCCACAGAGTACCTCCCTTAAGGTAAAGCTGTCCTGCTTGGAATCTCACTGACCTCTTTGCAACCAACTGGAGAAAACTGATTGGTAACCTGAATTACATCGCAAAATTGCAATACAAAACCCTTTTGCTATTTAATAATCATGAAAGTAATACCAGTGGAAATCATCTAGAATTAGCTGCTGGATTAGGAGTTCATTTAAGAAACAGAGCATTGTCTTATTAACCTTTGCATCCTAGCTCCTAACATAACTTAGCAGATTGTAAATATCCAGAGCATGTCTGTTGAGTGAATGAGATTCTAGGATAAAAAGGGTAAACAGAGTTTGAAATTGGTGATCCTGTGTAAGATCAGGAACCTTGGCACAAAGAACAAGGCAGCTGCCCTTGTTCTGTTGAGATTCTTATGGCCAAAGATTTGTAAAAACCAGTTAAATGCCAGTAGAAATTAGGAGAAAAAACTTGAAAACCCTAACTGACTATGTAAGAAATAGATGTTTTAGTTGAACTAGCTTACACATTAACTTCATTATAATTTGTTGTTTTTCTAGAAAATAGAGCACTTAGACTTCAGACTGAGTGGAGAGGCAGATGCAGGTGGAAGAGTGGGTCTGGAAGAACTAGTTCAATGTGCAGCTGGCCAAATGGAGCTTCATGAAAGATACAACCTTTCTGAGCCAGTTGGGGAAAATTGTGAAATTGTAAATGAACTAGTTGGTGCCTCTACCCAAAAAGGCCAGATGTAGAAGAAAAAGCTGAGTGAGCTGGGGATTACACAGGCTGACGACAACCTCACGTCACAGGAGATGTTTGTCAGAATTGCGCGGAATCCATTCAAGTGGAATGGGAAAGGAAGTTTTGGGACCTTTCTTTTCTGATCACAGTGATGCAAAATATTGGATTTTGCCCATGCTGCCCTGGGAATCATTGCTGCCATAGTAGTCTGCTTCATGTCCTTGACTGGACTTGAGTGAAATGTAGACTTATTGCTATTTGCAGATGTTGTACACAAAGCACTCCTTCTTTGTAAGAAAGATCATAAAAATACATAAGATAGAAAATATTTGGAGATTTCTTATCTGAAAGCCTTGCTTTCTTAAACACAGTTCTCTCATATTACCTGTTAGTAACTTTCTAGTGTAATTACACTTCAGTACTTCAGAGAGGAGGAGGGGAGGCAGAGAATGCAGACCAGTGTGTACAAATGCAGCTGGCATTACACGTGCAGTGTTCTTTTTAGAGTTGTCTGTTTGTCCTGATTACAGCAGGTCTGGATTCCATGCTTATTTGCACAATACTTATCTTAAGTATTTGTGATTGGGAAGTTATCTGCCTTATCAGGCTTATTATTGAGGATCCGAGTGGGATGCATTTGTATGGTGAACTATGCAATCATCTAAAAAGCAAGAGATGGAAAGGCGGGTTTGAAACAGATATGAAGGGAGTTGTTCAGAGCTGATGTGTATGGAGAGCATTTTCATATTGCTGAATGTGAATGATTAGAAAGAAGATATTTTTCTATCACTGTAACAGTATTCTGATATTTTTTACACAATTAAAATGATCACGTATGACCTATATCAGCTATGTTTTCTTGGTATCATATTGTAATACATAGCATTTAAAAATGCTTATAACTGAGTATATGTGACATTAATATGCTTAACAATTAAAATTTTAATATTATTTAATTTAAAATTTAATTAAATTAATAAAATTTAATATTTTTTCAAACCCAGTATGTAGCAAATGTCATCCTTTGAGGAAGACATAATATCTTGGTATCTTTTTAATGTTTAAGAAAGATTATTACATACTTTTTGCTAAGAGTGGTTATGTTTATTTCTTAAATTTGAATAGATCATTTTTTTTTTGAGACAGAATCTCAAGCTATTGCCCTGGCTCGAGTGCCATGGAGTCATAGTTCACAGCAACCTCCAATTCAGATTCAAGCAATCCTCTTTCATCAGTTTTTCTATTTTTAGTAGAGACGGCATCTTGCTTTTGCTCAGGCTGGTCTTGAACTCATGAGCTCAAGCAATCCACCTGCCTCAGCCTCCCAGAGCCATCATGCCTGGCCTTGAATAAATAATTAACTTGTTTTTCAGATGCTACTAAATGTGGAAAGATGTGTATTAGATTTATGGTTTGACCAATGTAAGACATTGGATTTTCTTCTTTTTAAAAGTTTGCTTGTAGGCTTGACGCCCATACCTCAGTGAATAGGGCGCCAACCACATAAACTGAGGATGGCAGTTGGAGCCCAGCCCAGGCCTGCTAAACAACAATGACAAATGCAACCAAAAAATAGCTGGGTATTGTGGCAGGTACCTGTAGTCCCAGCTACTTGGGAAGCTGAGGGAAGAGAATCACTTAAGCCCAGGAGTTGGAGGTTGCTGTGAGCTGTGATGCTACAGCACTCTACTGAGGGCAACATAGTGAGACTCTGTCTCAAAAAAAGAAAAGTTCTCTTATAAGGAGTTTTTTGCTGTTGTTGTTTTTTTTTTGAGGCAGAGTCTCAAGTTGTTTCCCTGGGTAGAGTGCTGTAGTGTCATAGCTCACAGCAACCTCCAACTCTTAGACATAAGTGATTCTCTTGTCTCAGCCTCCAAAGTACCTAGGACTACAGTTGCCCACCAAAATGCCCAGCCATTTTTTTGGTTGCACTTGTCATTGTTATTTTAGCTGGCCCAGGCTGGGTTCAAACCCACTAGCTTCTGTGTATGTAGCCAGTGCCCTAACCACTGAGCTACAGGTACCACCCTGTTGTTTTATTTTTGTTTTGTTTTGTCTTGCTTTGTGATGAAGTCTCACTCTGTCACCCTGGGTAGAGTGCCATGGCATCATAGCTCACAGCAACCTCAAACTCCTGGACTCAAGTGATCCTCCTGCCTCAGCCTCCCAAGTAGCTGGGACTACAAGGTACCTGCTACAATGCCTGGCTTGTTTTTCTATTTTTGATCAAGACAGGGTCTCAACTCTTGCTCAGACTAGTCTTCAACTTCTGGGTTCAAGCAATCCACCTGCCTAGGCTTCCCAGAGTGCTAGGATTATAGTCATGTGACTCCATACAGCTCACATGAGTGTATTTTCAAAAACTTACCATAGAGGCCAGGCGTGGTGGCTCATGCCTGTAATCCCAGCACTTGGGAGGTCAAGAGAGTGGATTGCCGGCTCGGCGCCTTGGCTCAATCGACTAAGGCGCCAGCCACATACACCTAAGGTGGAGGGTTCGAATCCCCAGCCCGGGCCCGCCAAACAACAATGATGGCTGCAACCAAAAAATGGCCAGGCGTTGTGGCGGGCGCCTGTGGTCCCAGCTACTTGGGAGGCGGAG